>WNWK01020368.1:0-35974 GCA_009830355.1 Cherax destructor | reverse complement strand
TGCGCCTTGCTGCCCCCATTCACACGGAATATACGTGTATTTGCGGCGATGCGCAAGCCGACTCAATATGGTCTACATGGTCTTAACTGTTCTAAAACCAAGGGTTGGCATGCAAGACACAATGAGGTCAACGACATCATAAAGAGAACCCTCGCTACAGCTGGATGCCCAGCCGAGAGAGAGCCTCGATCACTAGCAGCCAACAACGCCACAACCCAGCAAACCGCCCAGCGGGATCACCATCTATCCTTGGAAGAATGGCAAGCTCTTAGCATGGGATTATACCTGCGTGTCGACACTGGCTGACACCTACATCCATCACAGTGTTGGGCGACAGGGAGGAGCTGCTGACCACAGAGTGAGTACAAGATCGGCAAGTACAGGGACATAAGCCAACAGTATAAATTTGTCCCAGTGGGATCGGAGACCTTGGGAGCGTGGGGAAAAAATGCAACACGTTTCCTTAAAGAGCTGGGTTCCAGACTCATCGACACCACCAGGGACCCAAGGGCAGCCACGTTCATGTTCCAGCGTCTCAGCGTGGCCATCCAGAGGGGAAACGCATGCTGCATACTCGGCTCGCGCCCGGCTTCGGAGGAGCTGGAGGAGATTCATAATCTTTGACATATTGTACCATTGTATTCATGTTCATGTTTGTGTGTTTTATAAATGTATTCTTTCTATTAATAAAGCTATATATATATATATATATATATATATATATATATATTTTTTTTTTTTTTTTTTTTTCAACAAGTCGGCCGTCTCCCACCGAGGCAGGGTGACCCAAAAAGAAAATCCCCAAAAAGAAAAAACTTTCATCATCATTCAACACTTTCACCACACTCATACATAATCACTGTCTTTGCAGAGGAGCTCAGATACTACAGCTGAGAAAAGTCCCTCCCAGCTGTCACTATCTCAGACCCCTCCTTTAAAGTGCAGGCATTGTACTTCCCATTTCCAGGACTCAAGTCCAACTAAATCAATTAACTGGTTTCCCTGAATCCTTCCCACAATTTTACCTGCTCACACTCCAACAGATCGTCATGTCCCAAAACCATTCGTCTCCATTCACTCCTATCTAACACGCTCACACATGCTTGCTGGAAGTCCAAGCCCCTCGCCCACAAAACCTCCTTTCCCCTTCCCTCCAACCTTTTCTAGGACGACCCCTACCCCGCCTTCCTTCCCCTACAGATTTATACGCTCTCCAAGTCATTCTACTTTGATCCATTCTCTCTAAATGACCAAACCACCTCAACAACCCCTCTTCAGCCCTCTGACAAATACTTTTAGTAACTCCACACCTTTTCCTAATTTCACATTCCGAATTTTCTGCATAATATTTACACCACACATTGCCCTTAGACAGGACATCTCCACTGCCTCCAGCCTCCTCCTCGCTGCAGCATTTGCAACCCATGCTTCACACCCATATAAGAGTGTTGGTACCACTATACTTTCGTACATTCCTTCTTTGCCTCCATGGATAACGTTTTTGTCTCCACAGATACCTCAATGCACCACTCACCTTTTTCCTTCATCAATTCTATGGTTAACCTCATCCTTCATAAACCCATCTGCTGACACATCAACTCCCAAATATCTGAAAACATTTACTTCTTCCATAATCCTCTCTCCAATGTGATATCCAATTATATATATATATATATATATATATATATATATATATATATATATATATATATATATATATATATATATATATATATATATATATATATATATACATATAATGTACATATAATGTACATATATTCGGAAGTGAAAAAACCGTAATACATAAGAGCTGTCATGTGCTTACCAACACATCTTCAGATAAGTAAGAAAGAAGAACATTTTATAGTGATTTTGAGATGATTCTCAGAAATTTTGGGTTTATTCTTAAGAACATACGATGCTAAGAGGTCCCTCTCAAAATCTTAACTCCACCCACTCATACACTTATCTACTGAGTGTCTTCATTCTCACTCCTCTAAAAATGTGAGTGAAAGCACGTGCAAATGCTCAGGTATGTGTTTTCCTTCACCTAGATATTTTTTTTAATACTTGTAGTCAAGCGTTTTATCGAGATATATTTATAGATGGAATTGTAAGAGAAGTGAATGCTCGGGTGTTGGCAAGAGGTGTGGAGTTAAAAGATAAAGAATAACACAAAGTGGGAGTTGTCACAGTTGCTCTTTGCTGATGACACTGTACTTTTGGGGGATTCTGAAGAGAAGTTGCAGAGGTTGGTGGTCGAGTTTGGTAGGGTATGTAAAAGAAGGAAATTAAAAGTGAATATAGGAAAGAGCAAGGTGATGAGGATAACAAAAAAAATAGATAACGGAAGACTGGATATTAGATTGGTGGGAGAGAGTATGGAGGAGGTGAATGTGTTCAGATATTTGGGAGTGGATGTGTCAGCAGATGTGTCTATGAAGGATGAGGTGAATCATAGAATTAACGAGGGGAAAAAGGTGAGTGGTGCACTGAGGAGCTTGTGGAGACAGAGAACTTTATCCATGAAAGCAAAGAGGGGAATGTATGAGAGTACAGTTATACCAACACTCTTGTATGGGTGTGAGACATGGGTTGTGAATGTTGCAACAAGGAGAAGGCTGGAGGCAGTGGAGATGTCATGTCTGAGGGCAATGTGTGGTGTGAATATAATGCAGATAATCTGTAGTTTGGAGATTAGGAGGAGGTGTGGGCTTACCAAAACTATTATCCAGAGAGCTGAGGAGGAGTTATTGAGATGGTTTGGACATGTAGAGAGGAAGGAAAAAAATAGAATGACTTCGAGAGTGTATAAATCTGTAGTGGAGGGAAGGCGGGGTAGGGGTCGGCCTAGAAAAGGTTGGAGGGAGGGGGTAAAGGAGGTTTTGTGTGCTAGGGGCTTGGACTTCCAGCAACCGTGCGTGAGTGTGTTAGATAGGATCAAATGGAGACAAATGGTTTTTAGGACTTGACGTGCTGTTGGAGTGTAAGCAAGGTAACATTTATGAAGGGTTTCAGGGAAACCGACAGGCCGGACTTGATTCCTGGAGATGGGAAGTACAGTGCCGGCACTCTGAAGGAGGGGTTAAGTTGAGTTTAGCTGTAGTAGCAGCCTCTGCAGCATAATGAGTGAGTGATGATAAAGTTCTTTTCGCCTCCCTGGTGAACGCCCATTTAATGATATATATGAAATTTTTTATATATATATAGCATCTACTATGTAGAAAGTATATATATATATATATATATATATATATATATATATATATATATATATATATATATATATATATACATATATTTATTCAGAGAAATGCCGGTTGGGATTCAACCGATAATTACGTGTATACGTATCCAGTGATTTACCATTGTGTCAAGTTTCTAACAACAGCAAGAATGACAAGGTGTGTCATGCAAGTGGTATTTACAGCAGTCACTCGTTGCCTCGTCAGCACATCGTCATTCATCCTGCTACTCTCTAGGTTTTTTGGACTGATCACTCATGACTTGATTGGAATGCAAGGTATATTATCAGCGGATTGAAGCCCCGAGGTTCCTCACTAGCCACAGTGCCACATAAAAGTGTAGCAACTTATCCACAATGATTTATTTCCCCCCAGTGTAAACACAAACCCGTGAATTAGCAATGTAAACAAGAGACACATTGACAGGAGAAAATAGTGACAATATCATCACACTTTCATTTGTAAACTTTGTCTTCCTCCTTCTCTTCCTCTTCTTTCTCCTTCTCTTCCTCATCCTTCTACTTCTCTTCCTGTTCCTCTTCCTCATCTTGCAATTTCTCTTCATTATCTCTCTTTTGTCTCAGTTACAAAATATTTTTTTTTCTATTTTTACCAAGCTAATTGCTCCAGCATACTTGTTATAATAACTATACAAGAATTAACATATACAACGTATTTAACAAACATTAACTTAACAAGTAAAGCAAATATAACAAACAGATTAACTACTTCAGAAACTTTTAATGCCAATTTATTACTTTTTAGAAGAGCGACTTTGTCATACAAATAAATGTTTGGAAGAGTGTATAAATAATATATCAGATTTTGGCTTCCAAATGTAAGTTTTTAGGTGTGAGTGTATATGTGTACGAGAGAGAGAGAGAGAGAGAGAGAGAGAGAGAGAGAGAGAGAGAGAGAGAGAGAGAGAGAGAGAGAGAGAGAGAGAGAGAGATTTTATAGCTAGTATTGATGTTTGAATAGTTTCAAAATTATGATATATAGATATTCGTTTATATGCTAAGATTATATATAAATTCGATATATATAGGTATATACACAACTCAAAATATTATGTAAATGACAAAGATGTATTAGACGAGAGGTGATGTATTTGATGGTCTGTGTATAAAGAACATACTGTAGACTCTAGCGGTGTTCTCTTCGTCAAGGTTAGAACACTAGTGTGTGTGTGTGAGTCTAATTAACTAGAGAACAATCAAAGATCTGCTCTTTTCAATGTATGGAATGTCGAATGAATTTTTCATATTTTTGGCCACTGAGGAACAGATTTCTCACCGTCAGTATCCATCTGCTGAAACTCAAAGAATTGTGTTGTGTTAATTACAGTTTGAATTAGGCTAATAAAATGTGAATTAACTTTCAGCGCAGTAGTCATAAAATTATTTTAAACTAAGATATTTTGTAAACAAATCCGTATTCTTTGTCAAAAAAAAAAAAAAAAAAACGGCAGCCACTTTCTAAACAGGAATTCGGATATGCTTGAATCAGTCACGATGTTGTAAACAAATCCGCATTCCATGTCGAGAAATAGCAGACGATTAGTAAAGAATCCCGATTTGTTTAAATTACTCAATCCATAAGTGGGCGGCTTACTGCCTGTGCAAGAAAAACATTTATGTAAAGAATATGTACATTAACTAACAATAAAAAGTGCAAAATAAAACAGAAAAAAAGGGGTTCGCGCAGACATTAACCTACATGTGTACAATATTTGCTCTGAGCAGAGAGTAACTATATTAACATTAGCAATAAGTCAAACGGTGAAAGCTATTGATATTTCTTATGTAAAATATCGATGAAGTGTGAACGTGTACTTAGAATGTGTATGATATTCCGCCTTGATTTGTAAAGTACATATCTTACCATATCAAAATAAAGAACTGTATCCTTACACATGGACGCTTGTTATTGGAACCTAAACTGTATATATATATATATATATATATATATATATATATATATATATATATATATATATACACACATACTATATATAAATGTTCGTTTGTTCAAAATCTTAAATCTCCGAAAGTTCTTCACCGATTGCTTTGAAATTTTGACAACGTTGCATTCGAATACGCGCGTTTTTATATACCTATTACTATATAGATCTTGTCAGAATGGTGCTTCTTCAGGCTTCCCATGGGAACAGGGGATTATAGTGCTCCGAAGTTTGGGGCGCCATTACCTAAGATTTTTGCACAAACACTTTCGTAGGTTATTAACACCCCTCCTTCAGAGTGCAGACACTGTACTTCACATCTCCAGGACTCAAGTCCGGCCTGCCGGTTTCCCTGAATCCCTTCATAAATGTTACTTTGCTCACACTCCAACAGCATGTCAAGTACAAACTAGGTTGGGTCATTAACTTAAGCCGGTAGGAGACTTAGACCTGCCTCGCATGGGCCAATAGGCCTTCTGCAGTGTACCTTCTTTCTAATGTTCTTATAACAACTGTATACCCTCAAGACCATTGTAAACAATACAAACTTTTGTTTATAATTGCCAACCAAGACACAATGAGGTCAACGACGTCATAAAGAGAACTCTTGCTACACCTGGATGCCCAGCAGAGAGATAGCCTCGATCACTAGCAGCCAACAATATCCACAACCCAACAAACTGCCTCGATGGGATCACCATCTATCCTTGGAAGAATGGCAATCTCTTAGCATGGGATTATACCTGTGTGTCGACACTGGTTGACACCTACATCCATCACAGTGTCGGGCGACAGGGAGGAGCTGCTCACCACAGGGAGGGGTACAAGATCGACAAGTACAGGGACATAAGAGAACAGTATCAATTTGTCCCAGTGGGATCAGAGACCTTGGGAGCGTGGGGAAAAAATGCCAAATGTTTCCTTAAAGAACTGGGTTCCAGACTCATCGACACCGCCAGGGACCCAAAGACAGCCACTTTCATGTTCCGGCGCCTCAGCATGGCCATCCAGTGGGGAAACGCATGCTGCATATTGGGCTCGCGTCTGACTTCGGAGGAGCTGGAGAAGATTCATAATCTTTGATATTTTGAACCAATGTATTCATGGCTGAGTTTTCTGTCAATGTATTCTGTGCATTAATAAAGTTAACATCTAATAATAATATATATATATATATATATATATATATATATATATATATATATATATATATATATATATATATATATATATATATATATATATATATATATATATGCTAGGAATTCGCAAGAGCAGGCGAAATATTCACAAACACTGATCTCTAGCCGACGGAGACTCGAACCTACGAACCTCATGACAAGGTACGCAGTGCTTTGCCGACCATACCACACTGGTCTAATACCTTGGCGTCTAGCTCACGCTAGACGTTGATCTAAGGTACCCAGCTTTCAGGAAGGTGGCTTACAGCTTTTCATCTCATCCCCTGCATGCAGGGGATGAGAGTCTTGTGAGCTACCACCTGCAGCTCACAAGACTCCCATTCCCACGAGCCTCCCTGGGACGAAGAAGATGGCAGACCAGAGGCCTAGCTTCTCCCTACGAGCCCCGTGAGGGCGGGGAATGGGGCTAGGCCTGGGGACAGTTGGTCCCAGAAGATGAGGAGGTACTTGTAGCTCCTCCCATGGGAGACATAGGTCTCAAATACTCCGACGACAGGAAGCCAAGGCCGGGTCACCATCTGGAAAAGACCCGGGCTGGAAGAGTACGGCAAACCAAGAAGAAGAAGAGAAAATTTTAGAAAGGACTTAATTTTAAATGAGTTCTTGCTAATTGACCGGTTTTACCTATTCGGCACGACATATATATATATATATATATATATATATATATATATATATATATATATATATATATATATATATATATATATATACTATATGTCGTGCCGATTAGGTAAAACTGGTCAATTAGCAAACACTCATCTAAAATTAAGTCCTTTCTAAAATTTTCTCTTATACTTTTAAAGATATATTTTTTCATTTATGTTAATGTAAGAATTTATAATTTTGTACCAAGAGAAACTTTGAAAACCTACCTAACCTTATTACAACAAGCGCAATTTAATTTAGCCTAACCCAACTAAATATATTTTAGATACGTTAACATTAATTTAATAATAAACAAGCACAATGAAATATATTTTTTTCGTTATGTTCAGAATGATTTTGGCAAAATTATTGCATACACAAATTTTCACTTGTCTTATATGGCAAGGTGAGCGTTGCTATTTAAGCCAAAATCGTAAGTTTTACCTAATCAGCACGACATATATATATATATATATATATATATATATATATATATATATATATATATATATATATATATATATATATATATATATATATATATATATATATATATATATATATATACATCAACACATCAGGAGCTTGCAAAGTTGCAGAAAGAGGAGGATATCCAAGCAAATTCCATCCCAAAGGACGTCTTGACTGGAGTGAAGCTCACTCCAGTCAAGACGTCCTTTGGGATCGTATTTGTTTGGATATCCTCCTCCATACTTAAACACACATATACATATGCATAAGCATACATCTGCACATTTATACATACCAAAAATTACGTATGTAAATACACAAATACGCATATGCATACATGTGCACATAAATACATGCACATTTGTACTCTATACATATGAAAGTGCACATATGTACAGAAATTCATACACACAACATGCACACACATATATTAAGTTACATTTTGGTGCCCTAGAATTTTAAAACCTCCATCCAATATTCCTTATGATCAGCGTGAACGCCGAGACCAGAGACAGGCAACAAGGTAATTCCTGAAATCGACGCCGGATTCGAAGGAAGGTCTGAATCCGAGTGGGAGTTAGGTAAGGCTTCAGCAGGAATCAGGTGCTCAGGAGGAGCAAAGCAAGAATGTTATTACCCTTGATAATCTTCATAATTTTTTGTTTGTTTGTAAAAACGGGGTTGGGGAGAAGATGGTGTAGTTCCGATAATAATAATACTGACCGTATACCCCCAGAACCATGGTCAGTCTCTGTGCGGCTGGCAGAGCTGACATTGCACGAGATATCACGATTGAACCCCAGTAACAGGATTCATACCCCCAGAACTGAAAGACAGCCTTCAGCAACACTTCCACCATCCAGGTATATTCGAGGTTGCCCACCGGGGCCCCAGAGGTCTGGCACGGGGCCCCAAAGGTCTGGCACGGAACGTTCCCAGGTAATCCAATTCTCGCTTTACAAAAGAACCTCCACCGAGGTCCATGGAACGGTGCTAATAACGATCCCTTTTCCTTCTGCATAGGAGCTGAAAGAAGGATATTTCCCAAATAAGGAGACTGAATGCAGAGAGTTGGAGAGGAGCGGATAAAATTTAGATTCGGCCTTAGGAAGGAGATAAGAGATCTACTTCGGATCAAAAGACTGTTTGTCATATCAAGGAACCCCCTGCCCCAATTTAGAATGGGAGGGAGTTGAGTAGTTTGTGGTTTCATACACTGGGTGCAGTAGTGACTTGACTAACTTGTGGTTTAGAGGAAATTCTCTTCTGTGCAGTGTTAACCCTGATTTTCTGTTGTGTGGCTTGCAGAATGAACAAACATTGAACGTTTACTGCTCCCTGTGTATTGTCTATCAGCAAAGATACATTCACGGCGCAGAAAAAACTGTCATTTCTAATTGAGAATTCAAGTAAATCATCTTGCTGTTTTAAAAACGAACGGAAGTACCACCACCTGCCCCACTGCCAGGCGAAGTGAAACACAACAACATTCACCCATGACCCATCGCCTACAATTCACCTGAAGCCACTGTCAATGGCCAAGGGTCAGAGCAACAAAAGAAGATCCAGTAACCAGCCAAGGACTCCTAACATCACAGGTGAGAGATGCAATACTATAAGGAAAACTTCTCTTAGTGCCAGGCAGGACACAACCCACCTGCGCCACCACAACACGCGACAGACAACAACAAACATGGCCGCCGCCTTAAATGACTTAGATAACTCCTTCCATAGATTTGATGTTAAGAAGATTAATGACCCAGAAATAGCTAAACTCCTTATGATCCAGAACCAGACAATCACCAAGCTAACCCAGGAAATGCAAGAACTTAAAACCTCCAACACACAGTACCTCAGCAAGATCACATCTCTAGAACATAAACTAAACACTCTGGAACAACTAAGCAACACCCACACCCAGTCTGTGGACACCATCAACACTCTAAAAGATCAAGTTACCCAACTTAATACCAACATCATAGAAGAAAGATCACAAGCGGATCTACAACTTGCCGATGTCATCAACAACTTCCAAGACCATAATGACCATCAACAGCTATCAGACGCTGTCATAGTTAATAGCCACCATCTCCCACCTACAGTCACCCAAGAGACATGCATGGAGGCCACCCTACAGCTCATCAAGGACCACCTTCGCCTACACATACGTAGTGATGATGTAAAAGATTGCAAACTGATGGACTACCAAGCGGGGAAAAAACAGTGCTATTAAAATACAACACCAGACTGCAAAGAAATAACCTGATAAAAACATCCATATCTATGAAATCTGAGGTATATGTTAATGAGTGCCTTACCAAAACAAGGCAAAACTTTCTTTATCGACTAAGGAAATTACGCCACACCCAAAAAATCCATCAGTGCTTTGTGAGGGACGGTAAAATAGCAGTTAGGAAAGAGCCCACCGGGAAGAGGTACTTCGTCTCTACAGAATACGAACTAAAAAAATTCCTCAGAGAGGCTGGGTTATTTGACTCAGAATAAAGTGCAGTTTATACTCACCGTCCACGAAGTTTATGAACCACTCTGTAACTGTTATATCCTGTCAAAATAAATGTTCCTTAAAGTCTAATACCCTCCTACTACTTTTGTATTTTACTTTTGTATTCAATTACCACTCTACCTCATAGTCTTAATTGTTTTTAATATCTGCAAAATCTCTTTCTTTATTATTTCATCTACTTATTGTATATTTATAATTTACAATATCATTGCCTTATTTTATTCCATTATAATTAAAAAACAAACCTGTTGTTGCCAATATTTCAATTTACAATTTATTAATATCTGTTGTTTACCATCTTACTACTATATCACTGCTAAACTACCAATTAGTCTTTAATTTAAACCTGGGCACATTTTATTCTACTATCTATTATTGCCAAATATTCTCATTTACAGTTTATAAATATCTGTTGTTCACCATCTTTAATCATAGCAGAAACTCACATAGTCTATTAGGACTGTGCACATATTATTACTATCTATTGTAAACAACTTATTTTAGCTTTAGTGCAATTACAAGTGATAGTCTGGTGCTACTTTATTTTATAATTTTATCTTAATAGTTTATACCTAGTAAATACCTTAGTTCATTCTAGCTTAACACATAGTCAACACCACTGACTCTGACCAACATGCATTTGCTATATACTTGTCTAAACATCCCCCTACAACACACTAAACATGATATAAAGAATTACAATTTAACCTAAATGATCAATATCACATTGACTCGGATCTAAACCTATATAAATAAATAAATAATAATAATAATAATAAATTTTTATTTCATTTCAAGTTTACATCGAGATTTTGTTATTACAAACATGAACTGAAGTGCAAAGAGAGCCACTAGCATGCCATGGCATTAAGAGCAGATTAATCTAAGGGCTTATAGACTACTTAATACTTGAGAAGTTGATTGAGTTTGTTTTAGTTAAACATTAGCTTATAACAGTTAATAAATGTACTCAAATTACAATCTGAGGATATTACATTGTGACAAGTGTTTTGTAGGATGGTTACATCAATAGTAAATATTGAAATTTTATTATAGGAAAATAACAGTGACAGTTGAAAGTAATTTACAGTATGTGTATTTAGTTTAGGGTGAGTAGGTAGTTTTTGAGAAGAGTTTTAAATTGATGTTCAGACCAGGTTATTTTAGTATTTACTGGCAATGAATTCCAGATTTTGGGGCCCTTTATGTGCATAGAATTTTTACACAGGGTGATATGGACACGGGGTATATCAAAAAGTGATCTGTGTCTTGTATTATGGTCATGGGTCCTATTAATTAAAGTTGGAGAGGAGAATTTTGAGCGGAGGGTTTATATTAGAGTGTAGAGTTCTAAGTATGTAGTAGGCACATGAATAAGTGTGAATGTTCTTTACGGTGAGTAGTTTTAGGCTTTTGAATATTGGTGGAGTATGCTGTCTAGAGTGGGAATTTGTTATCATTCTGACTGCAGCCTTTTGCTGGGTTATGATTGGTCTAAGGTGATTTAATGTTGATCCCCATGCACAAATTCCATAGGTGAGATAAGGGTAGATGAGTGAATGATACAGTGCAAGGAGAGCTGATTGTGGCACATAATAGCGTATCTTAGATAATATACCTACTGTCTTTGGTATTTTCTTGGAAATTTGTTGTATGTGTGTTTGGAATTTAAGGCTACTGTCAAGGTGGATTCCTAGGAATTTTCCCTCAGTGAGTCTTGTGATGGGTGAACCATTGAGCGTTATGTTAAGTGGAACATTTGTGGCTTTGTTTCCAAACTGAATGAAGTAGGTCTTGTCAGTATTGAGAGTAAGTTTATTAGTCGTCATCCAGGTTGATATTTTCTGTAATTCAGTATTAACAGTGTTGGCCAGTATGGCTGGGTTTGGGTGAGAGAATGCATATGTAGTGTCATCTGAAAACAATATGGGTTTGAGTAGTTGTGATGCCTTCGGTAGGTCATTGATGTAAATGAGGAATAGGAGTGGTCCTAGGACACTTCCTTGTGGGACACCGACTGTAATTTGTTGTGTGGAAGAGTTCGCTCCATTTGTGTACACATACTGGCTTCTGTTACTAAGGTATGACTTTAGGTAGTTGAGTGGGTGCCCCCTTATACCGTAGTGTCCTAATCTTGTGAGCAGCAAATCATGGTCGACTGTATCAAAAGCTTTGCGTAAATCAATGAAGATTCCCAGTGGGACTTCTTTCTTCTCAAGTGCGGTGTATATTAACTCTAGCATGTGTATAATAGCATCATTTGTGCTCTTGCTAGTCCTGAATCCAAACTGACAGGGGTTAAGTACGTTGTGGAAGACGAGGTAGGAATAGATCTGCCTATGAATGAATTTTTCAAAGATTTTAGAAAGCAGAGGTAAGTTAGATATTGGTCTATAATTATTCAAGTCTGCTTGATCACCTCCTTTGTGGATGGGGTGATCCTCGCTATTTTGAGAATTGATGGGAAGGTAGAGGCTTCAATCAAAATCTAATGGAAAGTAACTGCCTCTATTACACAGCATCACAAGCCAGCACTGTCCTAAATACTGCTAAAAATATAACAGTTATTAACTGAAATATCAGGTCCTTAAGCAAACACTATGATGACCTCCTGGCACTCCTTGATTCCCTAAAGACAACCTTCTCCTGTATTATTCTTACTGAAACCGAGCTTAAGCAGGACACATTAGATATCTACTCACTACCAGGATACACAGCAATCAACAAAACTGCAGACCATACCAAGTTGGGGGTGGTATTACAATCTACTACTCTAATGAACTGTCTTCTTATAACACCACTTGCTTTAGTGATGAATATGGAGAATATATTTTTGCTAATTTTACTATAAAAAACCTTAAGACTCTTATAACAATTGGTGTCATTTACCGGATGCCTTATACAAACATCCCAAATTTTAGCGATAAATTGAAGACACTAATAACACACAACCAAATGAACAAACACCACCTTCTCTTAGCTGGAGACTTCAACATCAACCTTGGCCTAACAGATGACCAGCCAGTAACTGATTTCATCAACAATATGAACAACACACTTCTCATACCAACAATAACTAAACCAACCAGGCTTACTGAGACAAGTGCAACCATAATCGACCATATATGGATCAATATCCTAGCCCCCCTTAAATCAGGGATAATAACAGACAGCACTACAGACCACTACCCCACCTTCCTCTTAACAAACATTAATAAACCACCACTGGAATACAACAAAGTCTCTTTTAGACTCCATGATGAGGCCTCAGTAACTTCACAACAGAGCTAGGGACGGTTGATTGGCCTACATAATTCTCCAATGCCAATGGTATCGATGCTTGGATAGACATATTTCTTAATAAATTACTTAGACTATATAACAAACATTGTCCTATAAAAACTAAACAGATTACGAATAAACGGCTAGGTTACCCATGGCTAACTAACAGCATACTAAGATCCATTGATAAGAAACATCAGTATGAAAAACAATGTAGACAGGGCTTAATACACAAATATTTTATTAAACGGTCGATCACCATGCCCAGCCCTTCTAGGGCAGGGTAGGTGCCAAGGCTCACCTACCTGCCTCACAAGCCTGCCCTTCCCGTCAGCCTCCTTGGGGCGGGGAATGTGGCAGACCAGAGAGGCCTAGCCGGAGCCGAGTCGCCATCTGGTAAAGACCCGGGCCGGGAGCATTCCCGGCGAATCAACACCTCCTCCTCCTCCTCCTCCTTTATTAAACACTATGCATCAGTTCTCAACAAACTAATAAGAAAGGCCATGCAACTGTATTACTCCAGTAGATTCAGGTGTTGCACAACTGAACATTACAATCGACAGAACTCTTATTGCTAAACATAATTAGGGCAAATTCCTGGGCCTACACCTCGACAGCAAACTGAAATTCAGCACCCATATCCAACACATAACAAAAAAAGTATCGAAAACGGTTGGGATCCTCTCTAAGATACGTTACTACGTATCACAATCAGCCCTACTCACACTACTATTCACTCATCTATCCCTACCGCACATATGCCATTTTTGCTTGGGGATCAACAGCAGCAACCCACCTAAAACCAATAATAACCCAACAAAAAGCCGCAGTAAAAATTATCACGCAATCCAACACTAGGCAACACATTCCCCATTCTTCAAAGACCTAAACTTACTCACGGTACAGAACATCCACACTTACTACTGTGCAACCTACATTTACAGACCCATAAATTCCAATATTAACCCTGAACTAAAACACTTTGTTGATAGTTGTGACAGGATCCACAGGCACAATAAGACACAAATATCTCTATAACGTTCTCTTTGTCCGGCTAAATCTATACAAAAATTCAATGTACATAAAAGGGCCTAAAATCTGGAACTCCCTACCTGAAAACTCTAGAACTGTAGACTCAACCACCACTTTCAAAATTACCGTTAAAAAAATCTTGTCTCCCTGACACATCCCACCGTCAGCTAATTACATGAAAACCACCTGTGCTCTTCCTTGTATCATGCACACATGAAAAACAAAATAGACTTACTCTCGATATCTATGATTCCCCCCAACTTACGCTTACACTCACCCAATTGACTGTAAACATAAAATTTCGAATATAGCTTTTGCCTAATATTGCTGCACACTAACTGCACCTTTCAAGGCGGGTGAAATTGCTGACCTTGAAAATGTGCAGAGAACCTTCACGGCACGCATAACTGCGATAAACCACCTCAATTACTGGGAACGCTTGAAGTTCCTAAACCTGTACTCTCTAGAACGCAGGCGGGAGAGATACATTATTATATACACGTGGAAAATTCTCGAGGGATTAGTACCAAACTTGCACACGAAAATCACTCCCTACGAAAGCAAAAGACTCGGCAGGCGATGTAACATCCCCCCAATGAAGAGCAGGGGTGCCACTAGCACGTTGAGGGACAACACAATAAGTGTCAGAGGCCCAAGATTGTTCAACTGCCTCCCAGCATACATCAGGGGGATTACCAACAAACCCCTGGCTGTCTTCAAGCAGGCACTGGACAGGCACCTAAAGTCGGTACCTGACCAGCCAGGCTGTGGTTCGTACGTTGGACTGCGTGCGGCCAGCAGTAACAGCCTGGTTGATCAGGCTCTGGTCCAACATGAGGCCTGGTCACAGACCGGGCCGCAGGGGCGTTGACCCCTGGAATTCTCTCCAGGTAAACTCCAGGTAATAACTCTTAAGGTAGTCATAAGTTTGCCTGAGATACTCCAATATATAAGCTTTAATGGCAACTGTGCATCATGCCTAGACAAAACCATTCTCATTACTAAATTTACAAACTGTAATACTCTTAAATGTTTTGAAATACCTCGTCTTGTAAATCTATTTAATCACTACAGTTACCTAACTTTAATATCAGTATGCTCCATAACCTGTGTCAATGTAGAGTAAGAATTATTAATAGTCTACCAGAAATGCTTAGTCATTCTAGGCATGCTAGTGTTTTTTTTTTTTGTAATTTTAGTTTATAATATGTAAACCCCACATTGTAATCTTTACAGAGAAATAAACATTTGATTTGATTTGACCTATCAGCTTCCGCTACCCCCCTCCCTCCTCACTTATTCACAATCACATACAAACACATACACGGGGCGAGGAGCTACGATTGGACCCCTGCAACCTCAAATAGGTGAGTACACACATACACACCCTAGCGACTAACGAAGAGGCGGGGCCAGGAGCTATGAAGCGATCCCTGCAACTATAAATAGGTGAGTATAGGTAAGTACACACACTATATATGTATAAGGAGATATATAAAAACTTAAAAAAAATAACCAAGAACTTTAATAAAAACATTTTCTGATTCAGAATGGAAAATATTTTAAACATTCTTACAAAAATATTTTATTATAGATCGCAGTTACTTCTTAGTCTTGTTTCTGTAAGTGGCATCGCGTTACGAAAGACGTCACGACGTAAAGTAAATCACATTTTTCCGTCTAGTTCCTTAATGACGTATTTCAGCTTTGCAATCACCATCTGGATATCCTTTTCCGTAACATCACAATGAACTACCAGTCGGACGGCAGAGTCGGTGAAAGGTAGAATACTAGCGACGACCCTCTGCCCAGTGGCTTCAGCTTCGTCCTCGCTTACCTGAAGAAGAAAACGGGCACCGAAAACGCATTACAGAAAATGAAAATTAAGAGAAGTACAGTAAACTAAGGAATAAGTTTAAAGAGCAGTGCCTGAAATCAAGATGTTATTTTGGCTTTCGCTAGTAAGTAAGTTTATTCAGGTATACACAAATACAGTTACATAGATTATAATACATAGCAGCATATGTGTAGAGAACCTAGGATAACCCAAAAAAGCCAGACAAAGTGACTAATTTCCATTGGGGTCCTTTTAATACCTTATTATTATACAATGTAGGAGATAATATCTTATTATTATACTATTAAGGATATATACTAGGAATAAAGTAAAAAGAGTTATTTACAGTTACATGTGTGTTAGCTAAAAAAATAAAAAATCATTCTCTTCCCTTTCTGTCGCTACATTCATTAGGTACCTTTTGGCTCTCATCTTGAACTGGCTGATGCTATGACTGGCTTTGACATGTGCAGGCAGTCTGTTCCATTCCTTTATTGATGTACAATAAAAGGTGTTTGAAGCCTGGCCACTGACTGTGGCTACTACAAAGTTGTGCTCTCTCCCCATAGTACTATGACTGCTTTGGTTCCCAGCTTTGACAAAACTAGCAGCAAGATAATCTGGACACTGTTTGTGTGCAATTTTATAAACGTGATGTTATGGTTGTAGGTTAATGAAAGCCAGAGTAACAATAACAAATGTACTCTCCATGGCCCGGCTCCATAACAACAACAACAACAACTCAGCTATAAATGAATGAACATAACAAACATAGTATTTAATCCTCTCACTGCTCCCAACACCTTACATTCCTCCTTTTCTAAATTACATTATATCATCACAACAGGCGAAATGGTTACCATATAAAAATTAGCCCATCATCCAATTACTTATAAATTCAACCTGTCTGGAGGTTTGACAACTCTTCTGGAACGCCGGAGAGATGGAGGATTTGCACTGTCCTGAGGTGCCACCTCTTCTCTCACGCTGCTGTTTTCTATATCAAACCTCCCAGATCCTTAACCTGATCCTTAAGTTTATTACCACTATTATCTATTGTACGCAGTTCCGCTAAACCACTCCTTCCAACTTCTGGTACTGTTGGAATCAGTGTTTGCTCTCCACTCCTAAACCTTGGCATGAGTTGATCTATATGCCTTTTCCACATCATATTACCAAAACCTCTAATTAACACTTTGTAACTCCTAACCCCTAATACCTCCACAATCTTCCCTTCTACCCAAGGGTCACCTTTTCCAAAATTTCGTGCATACACAGCATCATCAACTTGAAATTGCTTCACCTCTTCCTGAAGGTCACCAGAAGGCATCTTAGGCAATGAATTGTCTTCTTTAACATGACACTTGACATCCGAGATAGGGACTTTAAAATTCCTATTAAACATCATTTCTGCTGGTGTCTTACTAGTGGAGGAATGAACAGTTTTACTATGGTCATAAAAAAACCTACATAATCCGGTATTGAGAGATCCTTTTGTAAATTTGTATAATCCTTCCTTCAATGTCCTGACCGCCCTCTCTGCCAGACCATTAGATGATGAATGGTATCTGGCTGGAGTAACATGTTCAATACTATTCTTAATAAAGAAGGCTTCCAGCTCTTGTGATACAAAGTAGTATGCAGCATTATCTGACACAACTATGTCTGGTAACCCAAAATTACAAAAGGATTTCCTCAGCAACTCAGTAGTAACTGTGGATGTCATGGAACTAGTTTCTTGGACATCTAAGAATTTTGAAAAAGAATCTACAATTACCAAAAAATATTTGCCCTCAACTGGGCCTGCATAGTGTATATGCACTCTAGACCATGGTTTCCCAGTGCTGGGCCAAGATAGGACAGGAGATGAAATTGGCTTAAAATTCTTAAAACACATTGGACAATTCTTTGTCACTTCTGCAATATCTTGCTCCATCTTTGGCCACCAGACCCACTGCCTTGCTTCTGCTTTCATAGCATTGATACCATTATGACCCATATGTAAATGCTATAATACCTTACATCTTAATTTTACAAGCACAACGACTATATTCCTATACAATAATACATCGTCATGAATAGTCAGATCTGATTTGACTGAATTATAGTCAGATAAAGGTACACTGTTCCTACAGCATCCATATTTAACATTATTTACTACTTGGGATAATACAGCATCTATCCCAGTTTCCTCTTTGATGTCGTCAAATGAGATATTTTGTAAATCTAGAGACTCTACTAATTTTACATATTCCAAAGGTGTACCTGACTCTAAGCTGTGATCTTCATTAGGTAATCTACTTAATGCATTTGCAATAACATTTTCCTTGCCAGCCTTGAAGAACAATTCATAATCATACTGAGTTAATATCAGAGCCCAACGCTGAATTCTGGCATTTGCATTTACTTGAGTATGTTTTCCTTTTCCAAATAAACCTAGCAATGATTTATGATCTATGCGAGCAACAAACTTTCTCCCTAGCAAAAAATATCTGAATTTCTTAACAGCAAACATTAAAGCTAGACCTTCTTTATCAAGTTGAGAATAATTCTGTTCTGCTGGAGAAAGTTTCTTACTAGCAAAATACACAGGTTTTTCCTGGCCATTTACTTTCTGGATTAACACACATCCAACACCTACAGAGGAAGCATCAACCGCAATTATTAATGGATGTTCTCCTGTAAAATTAGTCAACAAAGCTGAACACTAATTGTTTTTTTTAATCCTTTGAACAGCCTCCTCTTCCACTGAAGACCACTCAAATGTAGCCCCCTTTTTTAATAAATCATACAATGGTGCCAAAATTAAAGAAAAGTTTTTAATGAATTTATAATAATATGTCACCATCCCCACAAAGGACTGAACTTCTCCTACGGACGTAAGTGAAGGTAAATTCACAAAAGCCTCAACCTTCTTAGAAGAAGGTTTAATATCTTCCCCGGAAATTTCATATCCCAGATATTCAATAGATCTGTTTTTCAACCTGACTTATTCTTATTCAGTACTACATTATGCTCTTGTAAAATACTCAACACCTGCCTGAGTCTAACATCATGCTCAGCTTCTGTGGCACCACATATTATGATATCATCCAAATAGGATGCTACCCCTTTCAATTCAACAAACAACTGGGAAATATTTTTTTGGAAAATACCAGATGAGGAAACTCCAAAAGGTAGTCTCTTATATTTATAAAGTCCCATGTGGGTATTAATTTCTAAAAGTTGTTGGCTCCTCTCACCTACAGGTATCTGTAAATAAGCATCCTATAAATCTAATTTTGTAAATATTTTAAGGTACCCAGAATACTACCTTGGGGAACTCCACATGCTATCGGCAGGGGTCCTGAGTCTGTTTTGTTGATTATGACAATTTGTTTCCTATTGCTAAGATAGGACTTAAACCAGTCTATGGAACCCATGTCGATAGCTTGAAGTTTCTTACATAATATATTGTGGTTGACAGTATCGAAGGCTTTTTGCAAGTCTAAAGTTACCATACCTATGAGGTTCCCTATAGACATTTCAGTTCTCATGTAATCCATCAGATTAATTAGGGAGGTGTCGGTTGAGTAAGAGCTCCTAAAGCCTGATTGGTAACTATGAAGAATGTTGTTGTCATTAAGATACTTAACTACTTGACAGCACCCGCCCTCTCTAGAATTTTGGATACTACACTGAGTATACTAACAGGCCTATAGTTGCTGACATCAGACCTACTATTTTTCTTGAAGATTGGAGTAACTCTGGCCTCCTTGAACCCCTCTGGCACTGTATTAGTGGTTATGGACAAATTTATTATGTGAGCAATGGTGATTGCCAATTCAGAGGCACCATCTTTTAGGAACTTAGACGGGATGTTATCTGGGCCGGTGCTCTTAATTGGGTTTAACCTGTTTAGTTCTTTTTGCACGAAGTCATGAGATACACTTACTAGTTGACAACTGCTTGGGGTTACCCCTTTATTGGTATAGTATGTTTTAAACTTATCATAGTCTGTGTTAAAGGTATTTGATGCAGCTGGTAGTTTACTTACTAGTGTTGATGCGACAGTTGTGTAGTATGAATTAAAACAATTTGCCACTTTAGTTGTTTTGTGGCATACCTCGTTATCGACATTTAGTACTATGTTTGATCTATCTACTGGTTTATGACTATACCCCAACTGTTTTAGGTGTTACCAGAGCTTTCTAGGGTTATTCTTGTACTCTTCGATTTTTGAGCAATAGTGCCTTGCCTTTGCACCTTTTATAAGCCTCTGCACTCTGTTCCTCACCTTTTGGAATTCATTTAGTGCTGCAATATCCTGTCTGTTTGCCTTAAATCTTTTTATCAACTGGTCTCTGAATTTCATATTATCTAATATCTCAGTAGTCATCCAGGGTTCAGTTCTTCGTTTAATCCTAACCTCTTTAACTTGTGCAATATTATCAAGGATGGCAGTGAACATTGTTTTGATTTTTTCCCCAGGCATCATTTACGTCCGTGCAACTTGTTATCACTGACCAGTCACAATTGTTTAGCGTATTTACCAGTGTTTCTTTACTGTAGTTTCTAGTTGGCCTCATTTTTATTGTCCTGTGTAGGCCTATCCGTTCCCTAGTGATTTTCCTGGTACAGTAAATGATGAAATGATCACTAAGGCCTGTGGTAATGACCCCTGACTGACTAATGTTCTCAGAGCGGTTACAGAGTACGTATGTGGTCAATTAGGGTGGCTGAGAACTGTGTGATCCGGGTTGGTGTATTAATTAGTTGAGTGTAACTATTTAAACCCAAAATTTGCTTATACCTTTTACATATCCCGTTATTTTGGTCTTGAAAACATATATTGAAGTCTCCCAGTATTACTGTCTCGCAATTGTTATCGAGTCCGGACAAGACACTCTAAAAGTCCTCTAAGAACTGGTCATGGGTGGGAGGGCGGTAACTAGTTCCTACTAAGATGGGTTTGGTCTTGGGAAACAACACTTCAAACTATAGAATCTCCAGTTTTTTGTCATTTAAATCAGGTCTTGGATCATAGGCTAAGTCATTCCTTAAGTAGGCACATACTCCACCACCTTTTCTATTCCTATCTAAGCGTTTTATTGTAACCTTCTCTTTTGATCTCGTCGTCAGTCACCGTATCATCCAACCAGGATTCAGAGATGGATATAACTGCCGCCGTAGTTCTGTTAGCTAGGATCCTAATCTCTGCCAACTTTGAAAAAAGTGATCTCGCGTTGACATGAATAAAGGTCTGTTTTCATAAAATAATCAAAATCATCAATATATGGCAAGAAATCATTTGTATTAAAATTAGGTAAATCAATGTCTATGTCGTGCCGATTAGGTTGAGCTTGATTGACCAGAGCGTCGGTAAGATGGGGAAGGAAGAAGGATGGGTAAGGATGGAAATTGGGAAATAGGTGGGGGGGAGAGGGGGAGGTTAGGGTTATAAAGGTAAGTGGCCTATCCACTTTGGCGCAACATAATAAGTGTGTGTGTATGTAGAGTAATACATAAGTAAATTTTATGAGGAGGATATGCCTTCACCCCATCAGTTGCACACAGGTATACTACTGTATCACAGCATGACACTGAGTTGGGAGAATGCATACTATTTATAGTAATTTTTTTTTTTTTTTTTTTCGGGAAAGGCTGCCGCAAAGGTGGTAGTTTCTGGGCATTCGGTGTTGATGGTGGTTAGCCCGGTACTGGAGGAGCAGTTTCAATAGGTGGTAGTTGTAGGGCTTTTGATGTTGTTGGTAGCTAGCCCGGAGTTGTTCAAGCAGTTTCTGAGGTGGTGTCCTAAAATAGGAAGGTCGTAGGTGTTACAATGGTAGTTGTAATATGTAGTTTGGAGAAGGTAGGTCACCCATAAATGGGGAGTATTTATCTATGTTGTTGAACATAGACTGGGACTGGTGGTACCACTCTTCTGGTTCGACGGGGAGATCACTCAGGATTCTGGGTCGTGGGTAGTTGTCATTGTGGATGTAGCGCCTAACTCTTTGCTGCAGAGTCATTCTTTGGGTTCGGTGGGGAGGTGTGGTGATGACATAGTCGGTTGTGTTTACCGGTTGTGGGGGGTGTTCTCTATCCGGTACATATAATTCTTGCATGTCGTATAGCTGTCTTTTCGCTAGTTTATCTATCCTTACATTAATTGCATCGAGTTCTTGTTGTATATGTAGGTCTTCAGTTCTGATTCTGTCTCTTAATCTGGTCCCAGTGATAAAGCGGAGGGCTTTGTTCTGGACTCGTTGAAGCGCAGCCTGTTGGTTTTAGTTGTAAGTGATAGTGGTACGCAAGGATATTCCAACAGAGGTCTGATCATCATCTTGTAGAGGTGCTTCTTGACGTGGGTTGGTGCTTCTTTGAATCTGAATAGTTGGCTGAGGCGGCTTTAGCTAGATTCACTTTTTTAGAGATGTGAGAAGTGGAGTTAAGTAATCTGTCGATCTCATATCCCAGGATTTTGTTAGGGTTTCTGATACCGACCCGTGATCCTCTTATGGAGATACCTCCTTTGTCTTCTATGGTTTCTGGGAGACAGCCAATGGTGCTAATGAGGACTTTTTCTGGGTTAGTTGTGATTCTCACTTTTTCTCCCAATTAGCAGTTCTTCGTAATTCTTCATTCATTTTCGCTATTACTCTCCTGTATTTTGTTGCACCTGTTATGGGGGCGGATGACACAACATGAATCACGTCGTCTGCAAATTGGGTGATGATGGTGTCATTATGTTCTGGTTGCGGGAGGTCATTTACATAGATATTGAAGAGTATGGGGCTAAGGCATGAGCCTTGAGGTACTCCAGCTGTTGGGGTGAAAGGGTCTGCCGATTTGCCATTAAAGTTGGGGATGATTCTTCGGCCTGTTAGGAAATTGAATATTAGCCTGAGAAAGGTCCAGTTATGATCTGGTAGATCAGCAAGTTTAAATATAAGCCCATCGTGCCAGAGGCTGTCGAAGGCTTTGTGAACGTCCCTCGTTGCAATTAGGGCCAGGTGTCCTTGATTCCTCAGGCTTACAGCAGCATCATAGATGATGTTGATAGCATGCTGCGTTCCACGATGGGACCTGAAACCAAACTGTTTTTCTGAGAAAAGGTGATTAAATTCAATGTAGTAGTTCAGTCTATTGGAAATGATTTTCTCAAAGACTTTGCCAGCGACTTCTAGTAGAGAGATAGGTCTGTAATTTTCTGGAGTTACGGGTGTCCTTATTGGGTTTAGAGATGAAGATCATCTTAGCTGTTTTAAATGATGTAGGGAAGTAGCCAGACGCCAGGATAGCATTTAAGATGTTTAATAGGGACATCTTGCAATTAGCGGGTAGGTATTTTATCTGTTTTACTGTTATGCCTGAGGGTCCAGGGGCCTTATTTCTCATTCGTCCAATGACTTGGGTCATTTCCTTAAGGATGATTGGCCTTGTGAGAGGTGCTCTGGTTCAAGAGAAGATGTATCAATTGTTAATATTGGCTGGAAGTCTTCCGGTTCTCGTCACGCCCTGATTGACCCACCATAATGGTTGTTGTTAAATCTTCTGCTGACATTGTGAGATAGAATTTTCTTCCACACCTCTCTCATCAAATCAACTTGATCCTGTGGGTCATCGAGTAGGTGGTCACCTCCTCGCCAACGTCATTAGTGAATGATGTGTGAGGAGTTGAGTGGGTGAGTGCTTAGCCCCCAGTAGTCTGCGGATCTTGCTCCAGAATCGTTCTGGTTGTCGCTTATACTGATTAGCTTGCAGCACAAGGTATTTCCATAGGTCTCTTTTGTGCTGAGTGATTAGGGTTGTTAATTCCCTTCTCATTCTTAGGAGTACATCGCGAGTGGGCTGGCCTGAGAGGAGGTTCCTTCTACATTCAGCTTGATAATTGTTCATTCTGTCTTTTATTTCTCTAGTTGGTTTGTACTGTTGGTAAACCCTGGAGGTGGTTAGTTGGCAGCATGCTTCAGTTGCCTCGGTGATTCTATTGTGCAGAGATGCGATCGCCACATCTATTGCAGTGGAGGGTTGGTTGTCAAGAAGAATAGTCTGGTCGTTTGCTAGGTAATCCCTGAAGGGGTCGAAGCCAAGTGTTTTCAGGTTGGGTTTAGGGCGGATGGGTGTGCGGAATGGGGTGGATTGTAGCTTAATTATGACAGGGATATGGTCAGAGCCGACGTTGCCGCCCGGGGACACTTTGCAGTGGAACAGATCGCAGTCCCTGTTGGTGAGTACTATGTCAGAGTCCTGGGTGGGGGCCCATATGATTTAAAGAATGGGCCCTGGAAAGATAGATTTCTTGCCGCCATTAGGTTGAAGAGTTGTTTCCTTATGGTCACCCTGCGGGAGGGCGGCGCACAGTTAAAGAGCAGGGTGGTGGGCATTGAAATCACCTGCGAGGACTGTAGGGACGTTTCGACTGAGTAATCTATGTAAGGATAGACTCAATGTACGGCTGTCTGGGGGAAAGTAGCCTGTTCCCACTACGAGTCGGCCATATGAGGTCAGCAGTTCTATTGCTAGGATGTTGTCCTCTTCGACATGGATGTTACGGAATTCATACCCCCGCTTCACAAGGATGGCTACTCCACTATAAGGCCCTCTGGATTTCTCGAGTGTTGAGTAACCGGGGAGTTTTATGTTGGTCAGGTCTGGCTGCTGTTTCGTTGAGGAGGATAATGTCTGGGTTGTGGTTACACAACTCTATTTCAAAAGGTAGCGGTTGTTGAAGAAGTGGTGAATGTTGATTTGCAGAATTGTGATCCCCATTATTTTACGTGCTTAGGTGTATAGCTGCAAGCAGAGGAGGTACGTTTGGAGGTGCAGTCCCGATGGGGTTGGTTGCGCCTGCCAGTGTGTTTCAGAGGGGTAGGGAGGGTATACTCCTGGGTGTTTACCTGCGAGAATAGAGAGGCTTCATCGCTGCTATTGGTAATGGTAACATCAGGTGACACTTCAGACTCATTCTCTGATCCCGAACTGCCGATTAGGTAAAACTTGCGATTTTGGCTTAAATAGGAACGCTCACCTTGCCATATAAGACAAGTGAAAATTTGTGTATGCAATAATTTCGCCAAAATCATTCTGAACATAACGAAAAAATATATTTCATTGTGTTTGTTTATTATTAAATTAATGTTAACGTATCTAAAATATATTTAGTTGGTTTAGGCTAAATTAAATTGCACTTGTTGTAATAAGGTTAGGTAGGTTTTCAAAGTTTCTCTTTTTACAAAATTATAAATTCTTACATTAACATTAATGAAAAAAATATATCTTTAAACGTATAAGAGAAAATTTTAGAAAGGACTTAATTTTAGATGAGTTCTTGCTAATTGACCAGTTTTACCTAATCGGCACGACATCTATATATAGGGTATACATTAAAAAATCAATAACATTAAATTTTTTTACATGGGTTTTGAAGTGTGATGTGTGGGTTTTAAGGAATATTTCTATTAGAGTCAAAATGGTGTTTACTGTAAGTCATGTTTAGGGTAAATATAAATAGTTACATTCATAATAATAATAATAATAATAATAATAATAATAATAATAATAATAATAATAATAATAATAATAATAATAATAATAATAATAATAATAATAATAATAATAATTTTATTTTAGTATGATACATGTTTGTACAAAGGAGTGTAACAATTGGGTGAAGATGCCAAAAGCCCCTTTATATGCAGAGCATTTCAGGCAAACTTAAGACTAACTTAAGATTAATACTGTCATTAGGTGAGTTACAATGAATACAGGAAAACTGAATATTCAATTAGTTCACGTAATATGGCTTTAATAAGTTAGGAAGAGAATAATTACGGTTTTGATATACTAGTATATAAAAAAATACAGTATTACAATTTAGCACAATTTAAAACAATGAAGTTGAAACAATTTTAAGTTTGAGGTAATGATTTAATAGTTGAGCAATCATCAAGCACAATTTACAATAAAGAAATTGAAGCAATTTTAAGTTTGAAGTAAATGATGAAACAGTTGAGCAGTCATAAATTATTTTGGAGTATTTTTGAGTAATTAACAGGTGTTAAGTATAGTGTTTGTCTGGTTAATTTTAGGTGATGAGGTGATTTCTAAGTACGGCCTTAAATTGATTTGCAGGCAGCAGGGGTCCTGTAGTGTGTTCTGGTAATGAATTCCAGATCTTCGGGCCCTTTATGTGCATAGTATTTTTGGAGAGGGAGAGATGAACACGAGGGATATCGAAGAGTGATTTGTGCCTTGTGTTATGCTTGTGTGTTCTGTTGTAGTCATCAAGGAAGAGTTTGAGAGGAGGGTTAATGTTGGAGTATAATGTTCTATGTATGCAGTAGGCACAATAATAAGTGTGGATGTTTTGTATATTAAACAAGTTAAGGCTCTTAAAAAGCGGTGGAGTGTGCTGTCTAGTGCAGGAGTTGGTAATCAATCGCACAGCAGCTTTTTGTTGGGTTATTAAAGGTTTAAGGTGATTTGCTGTGGTTGAGCCCCATGCATAAATATCATAGGTAAGGTAAATGTAAATGAGAGAGTGGTAAAGAACAAGAAGAGCTATTTGGGGTACATAGTACAGTGTCTTTGATAGGATGACTACTGTTTTGGAGACTTTCTTGGATATTTGCTGTATGTGGGTCTGGAATTTGAGACTGCAGTCAAAGTGGAGACCTAGAAATTTTCCCTCTGTGTGTCTTGAAATGGGTGAGCCATTTATCAATATGTTTAGCTGTACATTTGAAGTTCTGTTTCCAAATAGCATGAAGTATGTTTTGTCTATATTGTTGGTAGTCATCCAAGTAGATATTTTTAGTAGTTCGTCATTAACAGTGTCTGTTAGTATAGTTGGCTTTGAGTGAGAGAAGACATAAGTAGTGTTATCAACAAATAAAACGGGTTTAAGGAGTTTAGATGCGTTTGGGAGGTCATTGATGTAAATGAGAAAGAAAAGTGGGCCTAGGACACTACCTTGTAGGACTCCAACGAGAACAGGTTGTGTAGAGGAGTTAATGCCATTTGTGTATACATACTGGTTCCTACTGCTAAGATAAGATTTTAAGTAATCGAGAGTGTCTTCTGACCCTATAATATTCAAGTTTTAGGTGCAATAAGTCATGGTCAACTGTATCAAATTCTTTTCGAAGGTCTATGAAGAGTCCCAGGGGAATTTCATTTTTTTTGAGTGCTCTATATATTAGTTCAAGCATATGTATAATTCCATGGAGCCTACTTAGAGGGTATCCCGGGGATCAACGCCCTCGAGGCCCGGTCCATGATCAGGCCTCCTGCTGGATCCGGGCCTGATCAACGAGGCTGTTACTGCTGGCCGCACGTAGTCCAACGTACGAACCACAGCCCGGCTGATCCTGCACTGACTTTAGGTATCTGTCCAGCTCCCTCTTAAAGACAGCTAGGGGTCTATTGGTAATTCCCCATATGGCTGGTGGGAGGCTGTTGAACAGTCTGTTGAACACTTACTGTGTTTTCTCTTAGTGTACTAATGGCGCCCCTATTTTTCAATGAAGGTATGTTGCACCGCCTGCAAAGTCTTTTGCTTTCGTAGGGAGTGATTTCTGTATGCAGATTAGGGACCAATCCCTCTAGGATTTTCCAGGTGTAGATTATAATGTAAATTCTCTCGCCTGCTCTCCAGTGAGTACAAGTCAAGTGCTTCCAAGCATTCCCAGTAGCTTGACGGAACTTATATGTGCAGTAAAGGTTTCATCTGCCTTGAATGGAGATGTCAATGTACAGCAGTATTCTAGCCTAGAAAGAAGAAGTGATTTAAAACGGATCATCATTGGCTTGGCGTCTCGTGTTTTGAATGTTCTCATTATCCACCCTATCATTTTCCTCGCAGATGTAATCGTGGCACTGTTGTGGTCCTAGAAGGTGAGATCCTCAGACATTACCACTCCCAGGTCCTTCACATTACTTTTCCTCTCTATTGTGTAAATAGAGTTTGTAGTATACTCAGTCCTAGCTATTATTTCCTCCATTTTTCCATAACGGAGTAGTTGGAATTTGTCTTCTCTGTTGTCCATTGGAAAACTTGGTTTATATCTTCTTAGAGATTTACTGTGTCCTCAATGGATGACACTCTCATGCAGATCCTAGTATCATCTGCAAAGGATGATACAGTGCTATGGTTTACGTCTCTGTCTATGTCTGATTTGAGGATGAGGAACAGGATGGGGGCGAGTACTGTGCCTTGTGGAACAGAGCTCTTTACTCTGCTTACCACAACTCTTTGTTCGATTGGTTAGAAAGTTGAAGATCCATCTGCCCACTTTGCCAGTTATCCATTTAGCACGCATTTGGTGTGCTATTTCACCATGATCGCACTTGTCAAAGGCTTTTGAAAAATCTGTGCATACTACATATGTATTCTGTTTGTTTTCCAGTACAACCAAGACCATATCATAGTAGTCCAGTAGTTGGGAGAAGCAAGAGCGACCTGCTTTGAACCCACGTTGCCCTGGATTGTGCAGTTGTTGAGAATCCAAATGGTTTGCAATCCTGCTTCTTAGAAGGCACATAAATAAATTATGTTAATTTAACCTAGAGTAACCCAATAAAATCCACTCTTATTAAAATCTAGACCAAAAAAAATACTGATTTATATTAGTTTTGCTGTGGATGACGCCATGACCTATAATGACCCCATCAAAATACCTGGTCGGAGAAGCTTACCTGACTCATCCTACGACACAGGTCCTGTGGAGTCACTATCTTGGGGTTGCACTCCAGCAGCAAGATATTAGTATGAGCTCCCTGGGGATCGCAGAAGATGACTTTACTCCCAGTCTCCGCCACGGCTGTGTGAAGGTGAGGGAAGGGGACACAGTAAATTAATTTTAAGCCTCGCTAAGTTAATTTTTTTATGGTTCAAGTCAATCAATTCCACGAGGTTCATTGAGGATACTTATCACCTACACAAGTCAAGAATATTTTAATCCCTTAAATAGACTTTTTAGTAAACTCTTAGTATATATTCTGAGAGACGTACGCCTAGTTGTATATACTGATACATTCACTTAGGTGTATATACCTGTGCTGCCTCACTTTTGGTCTCATTAGTTTTTTTTGCACTCACTAGAGTGCTCCCAGTGATTTCCTTCAGACTTTGTCGTGATTGGCAGGAAATTATGGCGTCTTTTCGCTCTATGATGCTCAGACGTGAATCATCGTCGGGTCTTGGTGGAGGCTGAGCCCATTGTTAAGATCAAGCAGAGGTTCGAGGTAAGTCCACGGGCGTGGCGGGGTCAGAAGGGTGTTGTAGGAGTCAGGGACCCGAAAAAATGCAAAATATGAATATTAATATTCATGATTAAGTAGTTCTTTTTTTCAGTTTTCCAAAAAAAAGAGAAGACGGACGGGACTGAGGGGGATACAAGCATATTCCTGGAGAATGGTCTGCCGAACTGACTGCGCCAACAAAAGAGCTTAGCGATCGGAAGCGCCAGGATCCGAAGGCAAACTCTAGCGTATTGAAAATAATATATAATACCAAGTTGAAGAGCAAGACACATGTGCTACAGTTGTTTATCTTCATTATTGATTGAAACATTTCGAATACACAATAGGCTTCATTAGACAAATACAGAGGCAGGAGGCATAGTAGCAAAACAAACATGATGTAACAAATCCATTAACTTTGGACAACTAGTTTGTCAGGTGGTCAGTCCTTCAGCCTGAAGAAGTGTTCAGCGTTGCTACTACGCCTCCTGCCTCTGTATTTGACTGAAGAAGCCCACTGTGTAGGTGAAACGTTTCAATCAACAATAATAACCAACTGTTGCACTTGTCTTACTCCTCAGCCTCTACGATCATTACCGTTATTCACAGACACAAGGGCGCCGAGCACGACCCCAGACATCCCAGTTCCCGCTTCACGACAGTGCCACCACCAGGGTCATGCTTCACGACAGTGCCACCACCAGGGTCATGCGTCATGACAGTACCGTACACCACCGAGGTCATGCTTCACGACAGTACCACCACCAGGGTCATGCTTCAGACAGTGCCACCACCAGGGTCATGCTTCACGACAGTGCCACCCCTAGGGTCATGCTTCAAGACAGTACCACCACCAGGGTCATGCTTCACGACAGTACCACCACCAGGGTCATGCTTCACGACAGTACCACCACCAGGGTCATGCTTCATGACAGTGCCACCACTAGGGTCATGCTTCACGACAGTGCCACCACCAGGGTCATGCTTCACGACAGTACCACCACCAGGGTCATGCTTCATGACAGTGCCACCACCAGGGTCATGCTTCACGACAGTGCCACCACCAGGGTCATGCTTCACGACAGTACCACCACAAGGGTCATGCTTCATGACAGTGCCACCACCAGGGTCATGCTTCACGACAGTGCCACCACCAGGGTCATGCTTCACGACAGTGCCACCACCAGGGTCATGCTTCACGACAGTGCCACCACCAGGGTCATGATACAATGTCTTTCTCCGTCTTACAGGAGATAAATTTACGTGGGGGAAAAAGTCACCAATAAAGAGGCAGGATGTACAGAGGAGGGGTATTTAGATTTGATCCGAGGAAGGAGACAAGAGGTCGAATTAAGATCCCCTTCACCACGCCAAGAGACCATTCAATCTCTGAAGGAGATGACTGCCCATCACGGGAGCGGGCCTGCACACTATCACGTACGCGGGCCTGCACACTATCACGTACGCGGGCCTGCACACTATTACATGTTTGCATGTATCTACCAGGTGCACGGACCTACACTCTTCACCTACCACGTGCAATCCGCCACTTCCTTTCAACCACTTGCTGTCCACGTCTTATACACCACGTGCTGCTTACCACTAGCCAGGGCCTGCACGAGGGCGTGGTCGCGGGAGAGCGTGGGCGCCACGTGGTCAAGGGCGTAGAGGCCAGCGGCGGCAAGCACGCCCACCTGTCTCATCCCTCCACCCAGCACCTTTCTCAGTCTCCTGGCACTGAGAGCGTCATCAATCATCAGTGAATTAGAATAGGAAACAGACAGTGCTACAGTCATAAGGGAATATATATAGTGGACCCCCGAGTTACGAGCACCTCGGAAATCGTACAACTATGTATGTATAATATTGTAAGTGCTTTTGTAAGTGTATTTTTGGGGGTCTGAAATGGACTAACCTACTTGACATTATTCCTTAAGGGAGAAAATTCGTTCGGTAATGGCACTTGAGCAGGCTTCTGGAATGAATTATGCTCGTTACTCGGGGTCCACTGTATATATATATATATATATATATATATATATATATATATATATATATATATATATATATATATATATATATATATATGCAGAACAACCACTGTGAAAAATAGTGAAAATCCAAGTGCTTTCGTGACTTTTACATTATCAAGGAACTGTCAAATAGTTCCTTAATAATGTGAGAAGTCATGAAAGCATTTGGAATTTCACTATTTTTTCACAGTGAATGTTCTGCATATTTTGATATCACCTGTTTATATATATATATATATATATACATGTGTATATATATATATATATATATATATATATATATATATATATATATATATATATATATATATATATATATATATATATATATATGTCGTGCCGATTAGGTAAAACTTGCGATTTTGGCTTAAATAGCAACGCTCACCTTGCCATATAAGACAAGTGAAAATTGTGTATACAATAATTTCGCCAAAATCATTCTGAACATAACGAAAAAATATATTTCATTGTGTTCGTTTATTATTAAATTAATGTTAACGTATCTAAAATATATTTAGTTGGGTTAGGCTAAATTAAATTGCGCTTGTTGTAATAAGGTTAGGTAGGTTTTCAAAGTTTCTTTGGTACAAAATTATAAATTCTTACATTAACATAAATGAAAAAATATATCTTTAAACGTATAAGAGAAAATTTTAGAAAGGACTTAATTTTAGATGAGTTCTTGCTAATTGACCAGTTTTACCTAATCGGCACGACATGATATATATATATATATATATATATATATATATATATATATATATATATATATACATATATCCTAGGTAGTAGGTTGGTAGACAGCAACCGCCCAGGGAGGTACTACCGTCCTGCCAAGTGAGTGTAAAACGAAAGCCTGTAATTGTTTTACATGATGGTAGGATTGCTGGTGTCTTTTTTCTGTCTCATAAACATGCAAGATTTCAGGTACATCTTGCTACTTCTACTTACACTTAGGTCACGCTACACATGTACAAGCATATATATACACACCCCTCTGGGTTTTCTTGTATTTTCTTATTAGTTCTTGTTCTTATTTCCTCTCTCCATGGGGAAGTGGAACAGAATTATTCCTCCGTAAGCCATGTGTGTCGTAAGAGGCGACTAAAATGCCGGGAGCAAGGGGCTAGTAACCCCTTCTCCTGTATATATTACTAAATCTAAAAGGAGAAACTTTCGTTTTTCCCTTTGGGCCACCCTGCCTCGGTGGAAACGGCCGACGTGTTGAAAGAAGATATATATATATATATATATATATATATATATATATATATATATATATATATATATATATATATATATATATATAGTCGTGCCGATTAGGTAAAACTGGTCAATTAGCAAGAACTCATCTAAAATTAGGTCCTTTCTAAAATTTTCTCTTATACGTTTAACGATATATTTTTTCATTTATGTTAATGTAAGAATTTATAATTTTGTACCAAGAGAAACTTTGAAAACCTACCTAACCTTATTACAACAAGCGCAATTTAATTTAGCCTAACCCAAGTAAATATATTTTAGATACGTTAACATTAATTTAATAATAAACAACCACAATTAAATATATTTTTTTCGTTATGTTCAGAATGATTTTGGCGAAATTATTGCATACACAAATTTTCACTTGTCTTATATGGCAAGGTGATCGTTGCTATTTAAGCCAAAATCGAAAGTTTTACCTAATCGGCACGACATATATATATATATTTTTTTTTTTTTTTTTTTTTTAACACATCGGCCGATTCCCACCAAGGCAGGGTGGCCCGAAAAAGAAAAACTTTCATCATCATTCACTCCATCACTGTCTTGCCAGAAGGGTGCTTTACACTACAGTTATAAAACTGCAACATTAACACCCCTCCTTCAGAGTGCCGGCACTGTACTTCCCATCTCCAGAACTCAAGTCCGGCCTGCCGGTTTCCCTGAATCCCTTCATAAATGTTACTTTGCTCACACTCCAACAGCACGTCAAGTATTAAAAACCATATGCCTCCATTCACTCCTATCAAATACGCTCACACATGCTTGCTGGAAGTCCAAGCCCTCGCACACAAAACTTCCTTTACCCTCCCTCCAACCTTCCTAGGCCGACCCCTACCCCGCCTTCCCTCCACTACAGATTTATACACTCTCGAAGTCACTCTGTCTCGTTCCATTCTCTCTACATGTCCAAATTACCTCAACAACCCCTCCTCAGCTCTCTGGACAATCGTTTTGGTAATCCGCACCTCCTCCTAATTTCCAAACTCCGAATTCTCTGCATTATATTCACACCACACATTGACCTCAGACATGACATCTCCACTGCCTCCAGCCTTCTCCTCGTTGCAACATTCATCACCCATGCTTCACACACTATATATATATATATATATATATATATATATATATATATATATATATATATATATATATATATATATATATATATGTCGTGCCGATTAGTAAAATTTACGATTTTGGCTTAAATAGCAACGCTCACCTTGCCATATAAGACAAGTGAAAATTTGTGTATGCAATAATTTCTAAAAATCATTCTGAACATAACAAAAAAATATATTTCATTGTGTTTGTTTATTAATAAATTAATGTTAACGTATCTAAAATATATTTAGTTGGGTTAGGCTAAATTAAATTGCGCTTGTTGTAATAAGGTTAGGTAGGTTTTCAAAGTTTCTCTTGGTACAAAATTATAAATTCTTACATTAACATAAATGAAAAAAATATATCTTTAAACGTATAAGAGAAAATTTTAGAAAGGACTTAATTTTAGATGAGTTCTTGCTAATTGACCAGTTTTACCTAATCGGCACGACATATATATATATATATATATATATATATATATATATATAGTGGACCCCGAGTTTCGTAAACCCCGGAAATCGTACATTTATGTAAGTATAATATTGTAAGTGCTTGTGGAAAAGTATTTTTGGGGGTCTGAAATAGACTAACCTACGTGACATTTTCCCTTAAGGGAGTAAATTCGTTCGGTAATGGCACTTGAGCAGACTTCAGGAGTGAAGTTTTTACGAAACTCGGGGGTCCACTGTATATATATATATGTCGTGCCGATTAGGTAAAACTGGTATCGGATGTGAAAATTTAGATATCCGCGGATGCGGATGTATATACAGATGTCTTACTTACCTATTTTGCGGATGCGGATGTAAGAAATTGTGCGGATGTTCCGCGGATACGGCTGCGGATATTCGATTCATCACTAAATTATATACACACACAAACAAATTATTGCAGACGAGACACCAAGAGCATGGCTCGACTTCTGTAGCAATAAATAGGTAATTGGTACTAACCTACGCACAAATTCATCTGTGCCAGCGATGACTGAGCCGACGGGAGCCCCGAGGCCCTTACTGAGGCAGACGCTGACAGTGGAGCAGCCTCGTGTTAGCCTAGCAGGAGGAAGATCCAGGGCCGCAGCGGCGTTAAACAGCCGGGCGCCATCCATGTGCACGGGCAGTCCCAGCTCCTGGCAGGTGGTGCCTAGCTGAAGGGAGAACGTTAGACATTAGATAATGGAGCGATCTTCTGGCTAAGAACCAGCTGAGAAGAAGTATTTTGGCTTAAATAGCAACGCACTTCTTGCCTTATAGGGCAAGCGATCATTTTTGTATGCAATAATTTCGCAAAAATTATTCTGAACCTAACGAAAAAAATATATTTCATTGTGTTTGTTTATTATTAAATTATTATAAAAGTATCAAAAATATATTTAGTTGCATTAGGCTAAATTAAATTGCGCTTGTTATAATAAGGTTAGGTAAGTTTTCTAAGATTCTTTTGGTGCAAAATTAAGTTTTTTTACATTAACATTAATGAAAAAATATATCTTCAAACGTATAAGAGAAAATTTTAGAAAGGACTTAATTTTAGATGAGTTCTTGCTAATTGACCAGTTTTACCTATTAGGCACGACATATATACAGTGGACCCTCGGCTTTCGTCGAAAATTCTTTCCAGAATGCTGTTTGAGTGCCGATACCGAACGAATTTGTTCCCATAAGGACAAATGTAAATTAGATTAGTCATTTCAGACCCCCAAAAATACACTTACAAAAGCACTTACGAAAATACAATTACATAATTGTTCGAATTGTTAGGTAAACGAAAACCCAGGGTCCACTGTATATATATATATATATATATATATATATATATAAATGGGATAAGTCAGGAGTATCTGAGAGAGTTAGAGCTAAGGAAGGGTAGCAATAATGTTGAAGGATCAGTTATGGAAGGAAAAGAGGGGAAAATAAATGTGTAAATTCAAGGATTATGTGGATTAAAATAAGGGTCGGATGCGAAAAGTGGGTCATAATAAGCGTGTATGCACCTGGACAAGAGAGGAGTGTAGAGAGAGAGAGATTTTGGGAGATGTTAAGCGAATGTATAGGAACTTTTGAACCAAATGAGAGAGTAATTGTGGTAGGGGACCTAAATGCTAAAGGGGAGAAACATGCAGAGAGGTGTAGTAGGT
>WNWK01020367.1:0-35976 GCA_009830355.1 Cherax destructor | reverse complement strand
AAAAAAATTAACAGGTTTCTATTTCACGTTTATATGACTAGGACAAATTTGATGTAAACCTAAGTGGCAAATGTGATCATATTCTAATTATGGATGTATGTTGGAAGTTGTGGAAGAGAAAGAAGTGTAACTTAAACAGGAAAGGCTAGCCAACAGAAAAAAAAAGAGAAAAGTGTGTGTAGACCCAAGAAAATATTTCAGATGTAAATGGAGTGAAAAACTGCAAGGGACAGATATATAAACAAAATTTACTATTCTGCAACATATTTATAATACAGTACAGTATAAGAAATAAATAAAAAATAAAATAAAATAAAAATCATTATTTACTATGAAAATACATAGGCTGGCAGAAATTAGTTATGCAATGCATTTCAGGTAAATTAAAAATAACAGCCTTTATATTACCAGTATGTCTGCACAAGAGGCAAGTTATTGCATCGCTGGTTGACTGAGGCCCACCCATTCACACTGACCATCTTATATGTACTGTATATACCTGGAGATACCTGGAGTGTATCTCAAATTTTTCTTTGTAACTCAAAATTATCATCAGGAGGGCCCTGCTTATACAGCAGGTTAGGTTCCGGGCTACTGCTGTAAAGCAAAAATCACTGAAAAGTGAAACAAGCCTTTTTTCACTTTCAGATGCATAAAAAAGCCTGATAACATGTTTACACTATCATATATTAAGTGAGCAATAGAGCTAGGCCTAAAAAATGCATATACAGTACACACATTACTTAACTTAAAAATAATTTCATCCTTAGCTTATAGTGAGTGATAAATATATTTATTGTAGGAAGTCTGAATAAATGAAGAATGGGTATAATTGAAAAACCCTGCATTAGTGAAATGCTGTAAAACAAAGCACTGTAAAGTGGGGCCTCCCTGTATGCTAAATGAGAATATGGCTGAGTTATAAAAAATTTTTACTGTATAAAAGCAGAGATGTGGAGTCGGTACATAAAACCTTCAACTTCGACTCCTTTATTTATGGCATCTACGACTCTTTAATTACATTTTACTGACTCCAACTCCAAACTCCAGTAATCTAAGAATTGCTTCCAACTCCACAGCCCTGTATAAAAGTGTGCATTTTTTCTCTTTACCAAGTAGAAAAACTAGATACTAAATTGCCACACGTATTACATATTAAAACTTTTTATACCAAACGCACATCTAAAACAGTATCACATCAATTATTTTATTTTTATTAACACATCGGCCGATTCCCACCAAGGCAGGGTGGCCCGAAAAAGAAAAACTTTCATCATCATTCACTCCATCACTGTCTTGCCAGAGGGGTGCTTTACACTACAGTTATAAAACTGCAACATTAACACCCCTCCTTCAGAGTGCAGACACTGTACTTCCCATCTCCAGGACTCAAGTCCGGCCTGCCGGTTTCCCTGAATCCCTTCATAAATGTTACTTTGCTCACACTACAACAGCACGTCAAGTATTAAAAACCATTTGTCTCCATTCACTCCTATCAAATACGCACACACATGCTTGCTGGAAATCCAAGCCCCTCACACCCAAAACCTCTTTTACCCCCTCCCTCCAACCTTTCCTAGGGCGACCCCTACCCCGCCTTCCCTCCACTACAGATTTATACACTCTCGAGGTCATTCTATTTTGTTCCATTCTCTCTACATGTCCGAACCACCTCAACAACCCCTTCTCAGCCATCTGGATAATAGTTTTGGTAATCCCGCACCTCCTCCTAATTTCCAAACTCCGAATTCTCTGCATTATATTCACACCACACATTGATCTCAGACATGACATCTCCACTGCCTCCAGCCTTCTCCTCGTTGTGACATTCATCACCCATGCTTCACACCCATATAAGAGTGTTGGTATAACTATACTCTCATACATTCCCCTCTTTACTTCCATGGACAAAGTTCTTTGTCTCCACAGACTTCGAAGTGCACCACTCACCCTTTTCCCCTCATCAATTCTATGGTTCACCTCATCCTTCATAGACCCATCTGCTGACATGTCCACTCCCAAATATCTGAATACATTCATCTCCTCCATACTTTCTCCCTCCAATCTGATATCCAATCTTTCATCACCTAATCATTTTGTTATCCTCATCACCTTACTCTTTCCTATATTCACTTTCAATTTTCTTCTTTTACATACCTTACCAAATTCATCCACCAACCTCTGCAACTTCTCTTCAGAATCTCCCAAAAGCAGTGTCATCAGCAAAAAGCAACTGTGACAACTCCCATTTTGTATTTGATTCTTTGTCTTTTAACCCCACACCTCTTGCCAAGACCCTCGCATTCACTTCTCTTACAACCCCATCTATAAATATATTGAACAACCATGGTGACATCACACATCCTTGTCTAAGGCCTACTTTTACCGAGAAATAATCTCCCTCTCTCCTACACACTCTAACCTGAGCCTCACTATTATCATAAAAGCTCTTCAGTGCTTTCAGTAACCTACCTCCTATTCCATACACCTGCAACATCTGCCACATTGCCCCCCTATCCACCCTATCATACACCTTTTCCAAATCCATAAATGCCACAAAAACCTCTTTACCCTTATCCAAATACTGTTCACCTATATGTTTTACTGCAAACACTTGGTCTACACACCCCCTACCTTTCCTAAAGCCACCTTGTTCATCTGCTATTCTGCTCTCCGTCTTACTCTTAATTCTTTCAATACTAACTCTACCATACACTTTACCTGGTATACTCAACAGACTTATTCCCCTATAATTTTTGCACTCTCTTTTGTCCCCTTTGCCTTTATACAAAGGAACAATACACGCTCTCTGCCAGTCCCTAGGTACCTTACCCTCTTCCATACATGTATTAAATAATAGCACCAACCACTCCAAAACTATATCTCCGCCTGCTTTTAACATTTCTACCTTTATCCCATCAATCCCGGCTGCCTTACCCCCTTTCATTCTACCCACTGCCTCAGGAACTTCCCCCCTTTCATTCTACCCACTGCCTCAGGAACTTCCCCCACACTCACAACTTGCTCTTCCACACTCCTACAAGATGTTATTCCTCCTTGCCCTATACACGAAATCACAGCTTCCCTGTCTTCATCAACATTTAACAACTCCTCAAAATATTCCCTCCATCTTCCCGATACCTCTAACTCTCCATTTAATAACTCTCCTCTCCTATTTTTAACTGTCAAATCCATTTGTTCCCTAGGCTTCCTCCACTTATTAATCTCACTCCAAAACTTTTTCTTATTTTCAACAAAATTTGTTGATAACATCTCACCCACTCTCTCATTTGCTCTCTTTTTACATTGCTTGATCACTCTCTTAACCTCTCTTTTTTCTTCATATACTCTTCCCTCCTTGCATCACTTCTGCTTTGTAAAAACCTCTCATATGCTAACTTTTTCTCCCTTACTACTCTCTTTACATCATCATTCCACCAATTGCTCTTCTTCCCTCCCGCACCCACTTTCCTGTAACCACAAACTTCTGCTGAACACTCTAACACTACATTCTTTAACCTACTCCATACATCTTCGACCCCATTGCCTACACTCTCACTAGCCCATCTATCCTCCAATAGTTGTTTATATCTTACCTAACTGCCTCCTCTTTTAGTTTATAAACCTTCACCTCTCTCTTACTTACTGCTTCTATTTTCCTTGTATCTCATCTACCTTTAACTCCCACTTTAGCTACAACTAAAAAGTGATCTGATATATCTGTGGCCCCTCTATAAACATGTACATCCTTAAGTCTACTCAACAGTCTTTTATCTACCAAGACATAGTCCAACAAACTACTGTCATTACGCCCTACATCATATCTTGTATACTTATTTATCCTCTTTTTCTTAAAATATGTATTACCTATAACTAAACCCCTTTCTATACAAAGTTCAATCAAAGGGTTCCCATTTTCATTTACACCTGGCACCCCAAACATGTTTCTCCTACTTTGGCATTTAGGTCCCCTACTACAATTACTCTCTCACTTGGTTCAAAAGTTCCTATACATTCGCTTAACATCTCCCAAAATCTCTCTCTCTCCTCTACACTCCTCTCTTCTCCAGGTGCATACACGCTTATTATGACCCACTTTTCGCATCCGACCCTTATTTTAATCCACATAATCCTTGAATTTACACATTTATATTCCCTCTTCTCCTTCCATAACTGGTCCTTCAACATTATTGCTACCCCTTCCTTAGCTCTAACTCTCTCAGATACTCCTGACTTAATCCCATTTATTTCTCCCAGCTGAAACTCGCCTACCCCCTTCAGCTTTGTTTCGCTTAGGGCCAGGACATCCAACTTCTTTTCATTCATAACATCAGCAATCATCTCTTTCTTATCATCCGCACTACATCCACGCACATTCAAACATCCCAGTTTTATAAAGCTTTTCAATTATATACATATATGTAATTTACTAGTAGTATTAAGTACAGTGGACCCTCGGTTTTTGTTCACCTCCAAACTCAAACAATTATGTAAGTGTATTTTCGTAAGTGCTTTTGTAAGTGTATTTTTGGGGGGACTGAAATGACTAATCTAATTTACATTTGTCCTTATGGGAACAAACAGCATTCTGGAAAGAATTTTCAACAAAAACCGAGGGTTCACTGTAGTTTCAGTAGTAGTCTGCCTGAAACGCTATGCAAAGCTTTGTCTTTCAAAAAGGTAACATTCTAACACAGTCTTATAATACCTGTTAATATATACAGCACTTGAGAAAAAAGAAGTCCCACTGGGAATCTTCATTGATCTCCGCAAAGCTTTTGATACAGTCGACCATGATTTACTGCTCACAAAATTAGCACACTATGGTATAAGGGGGCACCCACTCAACTACCTAAAATCATACCTCACCAACAGAAGCCAATACGTGTACACAAATGGAGCGAACTCTTCCACACAACCAATTACAGTCGGAGTCCCTCAAGGAAGTGTCCTGGGGCCACTCCTATTCCTCATTTACATAAATGACCTACCGAATGCATCACAACTACTCAAACCCATTTTATTTGCAGATGACACAACATATGTCTTCTCTCACCCAAATCCAGTTATACTGGCCAACACTGTTAATGCCGAATTACAGAAAATATCAACATGGATGACGACTAACAAGCTTACTCTCAATACTGACAAGACCTACTTCATACAGTTTGGAAGCAAAGCCACAAATGTTCCACTTAACATAACACTTAATGGTACACCCATCACAAGACTCACAGAGGGAAAATTCCTAGGAATCCACCTTGACAGTAGCCTTAAATTCCAAACACATATACAACAAATTTCCAAGAAAATCTCGAAGACAGTAGGCATATTATCAAAGATACGCTATTATGTACCTCAATCAGCTCTCCTTGCACTATATCATTCACTTATCTACCCGTATCTCACCTATGGAATCTGTGCATGGGGATCAACAACGTTAAATCACCTTAGACCACTCATAACACAACAAAAGGCCGCAGTCAGAATGATAACAAATTCCCACTCTAGACAGCATACTCCACCAATATTCAAAAGTCTCAAACTACTCACCGTAAAGAACATTCATACTTACTCTTGTGCCTACTACATATATAAAACTTTACACTCTAATATAAACCCTCTGCTCAAAACTCTCCTCACCAACTTTAATAGGACCCATGACCACAACACACGACACAGATCACTTTTTGATATACCCCGTGTTCATATCAACCTATGTAAAAATTCTATGCACATAAAGGGCCCCAGAATCTGGAATTCATTACCAGTAAATATTAAGATAATCTTGTCTGAAAATCAATTTAAGACTCAACTCAAAAACCACCTACTCACCCAAACCTAAATGATCATACTATAAACTACTTTGAAAAATGCTCATTGTTACTTTCCTATACGATAATCTCAATTTTTAATAATATGTTACTATTATGTTACCCCTACTCATATTATAAGTTAATGTCAAAAATGCTCAATGTTATTTTCCTTAAGATAATCTCAATTCCATATTATCATTCAAGAATCTTAACACCTGTAACAATCTAAGATCTAATATCATTATATAATAATTTAAACAGTAAAATTTCATCATATTGTAATTTTGAAAATAATTTTTAACTAGAATAAACTCAATAAATTTCTCTAATATTAAGTACATAGTTTTTAAGGACTAGAATAAGCTGCCCCTAATGCCATGGCATGTCAGTGGCTCTCCTTGCACTCAATTTACATTGTAACTTCCGATACCCATGTAATCTGCAATGAAATAAAATTTGTTTGTTTGTTTGTTTGTTTTCCAAACTATACCACGAGTGGGGTTAGAACCCGCGATCAGAGTCTCAAAACTCCAGACCGTCGCGTTATGGTATGGTTTGTTTGCAATCATGTCATTACGATTACGTGAGTCAGTTATAATACTTTTGTATGTTTCTTAAATAAAATATTATTGCAGCATTATTATTATTATTATTATTAATGTAGACAAAATCTATAATATCTGGCAGGCACAAAGGTCTTTAATAATACAGTAAAATTAAATTTTGATAAAAAGCTAATGGGACCATACGAGAGCTTTGAAGATGTCTTCTGTGATGTTAAATCAAAGTTTGCTGGCCAGATTTCCCCTGAAGCTTCATCCAAAATAACTTGAGGACGCATTGCCGTGAACTATACCACCTGCGAAAATAAATATTTATTCATTAATGGGACAATAAGAAAGCCTATACGTAATGAATCTTTTTACTCAGTCTCAACACATAAGGTCATGAAACAAACAGAGGGTAATAAGATGAAATATGGGAAATAAAACACAAAGACAAACTTGGAGAGTAATAAGACAAACAGGAAGAAATGCTTATACATACTTTAAATACTGAATATACAAAATATTAATTCAGACAGTCATTATTGCCTACCTTAACCTTTCATGCATTCATCCCATAAATTAAGTATACTACTATATTGTGACCATTAAATCTGACTATGTTAATAAACTAGAATTGTATGCCAGTGAACTTTCTTCATGCTATGCAATCTTTCTTTCAGTGGCACATTTTGGCCTAACCTGTTTGATGATGGCTGTAGTGGTATTTATATCAGTTACGTTTCAGTGTCTAAGGTAAGCTGTCATTACCTTAATCTATAAAAAAAATTATCTAAGTTTAGGTGTCAGCAGTAAAGCATAATGAGTATTGCTGCTGGGTGGATTTTGGGCAGTGTTTTTTTTGTGTGAGGTTTGCATTTTAGTGCCATTATGTATGAATTTATTGTCGATAAAGCATGAACCTTACAAAGGTGTTAATTTATGTTCTTGTCTCATGTTTACTAAAGAAAGGCAGTTTACTACATAAGTGGGTCACTGTCAGGTTAGTTTAACTTTTTGTTTAGGTATAGTGTGTAGCCATAATCGTTACAAGTTAATGTATACTGAGTGTCCAATGTGTCTCTTATATATATACTATAAAGGTTTAGTAATTATGGTTTGGTCCTTGTGTAAATTTGGTAATAATTTATTCCAAAAATATGTCCAACATTGGTTGGTTTTGTCATGGCAAAGGGGACAAAAGAGAGTGCAAAAATTATAGGGGAATAAGTCTGTTGACTATACCTGGTAAAGTGTATGGTAGCGTTATTACTGAAAGATTAAGAGCAAGACGGAGAGTAGGATAGCAGATGACCAAGGAGGTTTTAGGAAAGGTAGGGGGTGTGTAGACCAAGTGTTTACAGTGAAACATATAGCCGAACAGTATTTAGATAAGGGTAAAGAGGTTTTTGTGGCATTTATGGATTTGGAAAAGGCATATGACAGGGTGGATAGGGAGGCAATGTGGCAGATGTTGCAGGTGTATGGAATAGGAGGTAGGTTACTGAAAGCAGTGAAGTGCTTTTATGAGGATAGTGAGGCTCAGGTTAGAGTGTGTAGGAGAGAGGGAGATTATTTCCCGATAAAAGTAGGCCTTAGACAGGGATGTGTGATGTCACCGTGGTTGTTTAATATATTTATAGATGGGGTTGTAAGAGAAGTGAATGCACAGGTGTAAAAGAAGAAAATTGAAAGTGAATATAGGAAAGAGTAAGGTGATGAGGATAACAAAAAGAATAGGTGACGAAAGATTGGATATCAGATTGGAGGGAGAGAGTATGGAGGAGGTGAATGTATTCAGATATTTGGGAGTGGACATGTCGGCAGATGGGTCTATGAAGGATGAGGTGAATCATAGAATTGATGAGGGGAAAAGGGTGAGTGGAGCACTTCGGAGTCTGTGGAGACAAAGAACCTTGTCCATGGAAGTAAAGAGGGAATGTATGAGAGTATAGTTATACCAACGCTCTTATATGGGTGTGAAGCATGGGTGATGAATGTTGCAACGAGGAGAAGGCTGGAGGCAGTGGAGATGTCATGTCTGAGGTCAATGTGTGGTGTGAATATAATGCAGAGAATTCGGAGTTTGGAAATTAGGAGGAGGTGCGGGATTACCAAAACGATTGTCCAGAGAGCTGAGGAGGGGTTGTTGAGGTGGTTTGGACATGTAGAGAGAATGGAACGAGACAGAGTGACTTCGAGAGTGTATAAATCTGTAGTGGAGGGAAGGCGGGGTAGGGGTCGGCCTAGGAAAGGTTGGAGGGAGGGGTAAAGGAAGTTTTGTGTGCGAGGGGCTTGGATTTCCAGCAAGCATGTGTGAGCGTATTTGATAGGAGTGAATGGAGGCATATGGTTTTTAATACTTGACGTGCTGTTGGAGTGTGAGCAAAGTAACATTTATGAAGGGATTCAGGGAAACCGGCAGGCCGGACTTGAGTTCTGGAGATGGGAAGTACAGTGCCGGCACTCTGAAGGAGGGGTGTAAATGTTGCAGTTTTATAACTGTAGTGTAAAGCACCCTTCTGGCAAGACAGTGATGGAGTGAATGATGATGAAAGTTTTTCTTTTTCGGGCCACCCTGCCTTGGTGGGAATCGGCCGATGTGTTAATAAAAAATAAAAATAATTCAAGTTTGTTTCATTGTGGTTTATATGCCGGCAATTAATAATCGTAGGGTAAAGGATGATTTCGTTCATGAGGCTTTGGTTTATGCATGCAGGGGGTTGCCTTTAGTGACGGTGATAGCGGGAGACTGGAATTGTGTCATACGGCGCAAGGATGTGGAACCTACGAGCATGGGTTGTATTTCTAGTGTGTTAAGGGAGGTGTTGGGAGCGGTAGGTGCGAAGGATGTGGTCGGGGGTGAGGGGTGGTGTGTTGACTTTATGTTTTGTCATAGTGATTACGCAGCTCGCTTAGATCGAATTTACGTAACAGAGCATGTACAGGTGGGTAGGGTGGAGTGTATTGATGTCGGGTTCTCAGATCATAGAGGTGTGTTGGCGGAGTTGCGGTGGGAGGGAGTAGTGAGGGTCTACTCTAGTTATTGGAAACTGAATACGAGGCTCTTGAGTAGGGAGGAACATAGGAGCGTTTTTGTTGCCTGGTGGGAGGGATTATGGGGGGAGGGGAGGGGTGTTGAGGATATAGTGGAATGGTGAAGAGGTCCATGTGGTTGGGCTCCGCAGTGGGCTTGAGGACGTACTGTGGGGCGACAGGCCGTCAGCGATGGTTTTGCGAAGGTTTAGAGACTGGCGTAAAGGTATGACGGTGATGTCATTACAGGTGGATGAGGAGGGGGCGGTTATAGAAGTGGACAGAAGATACTGACGACGGAAGGGATGTGTGAGTACGCTCGAGTGTGGTTCCAGCAGAAGCTGCGGAGGGTGGAGGAGGAAGAGGCAAGAGCCATCGTCCTGGAGGTTATACGTAGGGGGATAAGTGTGAAGGATAAGGAATCTATGGAGGGTAAGATAACGGAGGAGGAGGTATGGCAGGCGGTGCAAGGTTTAAAATTGGGCTCAACGCCAGGGGTCGATGGGTTGCCTGGAGATTCTTATCTCACGCATTGGGATATATTGAGAGAGGTGTTCGTACCGGTTTTCAATGCAATGAAGTTAAGGGGTTATATGGGGATGGATCAGAGGACGGGGGTGGTGGTCTTGGTGCCTAAGGGTAAGGATTGTGGTACGTTACGTGGTTATAGGGCAATCACCTTGCTCTGCACAGATTACAAGATTTTTGCTAAAGTTTTAGTTAACCATATGAAGGGGGTCCTAGAAACCTTGTTGGATGGTGGACAGTATGGCATTCCTGGTCATACTATGCGCGATGGGCACCAGCGTATTCGTGGTTTTGTGGAGTCAAGAGAGGGGGGGGTGTACTTGGTTTGGATTGGGAGTCGGCGTACGATAGGGTTCAGTGGGAAGCTTTGCTTGAGTTTTTGGGGAAGCAGGGTTTTGGGGTAGAGATCGTACGATGGGTTAGTACTTTGTATTGCGGGGCCCAGGTGCAGGTTAATGGTAGGTTAGGAGGACCTGTGGGGATGGAGAGGGGGCTGCGACAGGGGTGTCCCTTGTCGCAGCTCCTTTTTGCTTGCCTGCAGGACCCCTTTTATAGGTTGGTGAGGGAAGGAGTAAGGGAGAGGGAGACTATCCCAGGTTCTGAGCCTGAGATAGTTGGATACGTGGACGACACCATGGTTTTGGTGGGTTCTAGAGAGGGTTTAGGGAACGTGCTCCGTATCGTGGGCATCTTTGGGAGTGTGACTGGAATGAGGGTCAATAGGGAAAAATCGAAGTTGCTGGAGGTTGGGTCGTGGGTGGGGGGGACGTTGGGCTGTGGGCTGGGGTGGGCTACAGTTGATAATTTGAAGATATGTGGTGTCATCTTTTGTAATAATGGGCAAAGGGCAAGGGAGCTGAATTCATCTAGGGTAGTGGATGCAGCATTGGAAAGGTTGGTGGGTTGGAGGCCGGAGGTGGTAACCATGTTGCAGAGGGTAAAGGTGATTAATGTGTTAGTTTATAGTCGGCTGTGGCATGTGGCAGCAGTGTATCCGCTGGCAGTGGAGGATATTTCAAGACTGCAGGGAAGGGTTTTGAGGTTTATATGGGGATATGGGAGACACTGGGGTCGTGATGTCGAAAGTGAATCACGGGGGGATGGAGTTAATACCGCTGGGCAGTCGAGTGATGAGTATCTTTGTTAAGCAGGAATATGTAGCGAGGGGGGAGAGGGGTAAGACGATGGGGAGAGTCATGCGGGAAATTCGGCGGTGGTGGAAGGGTAAGGATGTTTTGGTTGGGGAGGCGATGTTAAGATTCCTCTTAAAGGTGCGAGAGCCGCGAAAGGTGAAGGTGGGTATTTTGGATGAGGTAGGGAGGGGGAGGGTCAGTACGGTGCAAGGTTTGTTGGTTTTTCCGATGTATGATTGGAAGGCAACGTGGTTCTGGTTTAAAAGGGTGCGGTTACCTTCCAGGGATAGGGAGATAGGGTTCTGATTCCTGCATGGAATTTTAGCATCTAAGGCGCAGCTTTTTTCTATGGGTCTAGTACGGGATGGGACCTGTAATTATTGTGGAATGTTAGAGACGGCCTTCCATTCGGTGTATTTTTGTGAGAGGTTGGGGGTAGTGAGGGAATGGTTCGGCAGGGTCATTCAGGGGGTGGGGGGGAGGCGTGTCTTTGTTGAGGGTTTTGAGTCTAGATTTGACAGGTCTCCTGGATGAGGTGAGACGGGCAATCACGTATCTTGGGGTGGATTTCGTTGCTGTGTCGTGGTGTTTACGTGAGGAAACGGGTTGTGTTCGGGTTAGAGCGTTAGCTGCAAGGTTTTACAGAACGTGTTGTAGAAATCAGGCTTTGTATGGGCAACGATGGCTCGGGGCTTTTCCTGTGGGTTACAGGGATATGTCCATGTTTTGGTTGCAGGGTCTTGGTAGATCCCCGTAAAAGGGTTGGTGGTAAGGTTAGGGTTCTGGGTCAGTTGTGTGATTTTGGATAGGTCTTTATGTGTCTGTGAATGTTTAGTGAAAGGGAGGGGGTTTGTATTGGGGGGTTGTATTGGGGGGGTTGGGGGGTTACTGTTTAGGACTGTTTTGGGATGTGTGGTGAGTGGTTGTGTTTGAGACTCTGGACTAAGGGGTTTCGGGTGGGGGTGTGCCCGCAAAGCACAGCATATTAGGGGCTTTTGGCATGTACATCTCATTAATAACTATGTATCTTGTCTACCCAACCATCATTGTACCATGTCTCAATAAAGTATTATTATTATTATTATAATGGGGCTTATCTATGTTTTTATATGTGTATCTCTGTCTTTTAACCCATAAATGGTCCAAACGTATATATACGTTTACTACCCCAGTGCCCCGAATATTTTGAAAAAAAAAAAAAAGAAATATGTTTTTTTTTATAGAAATACGTAAAGAGCACATTTTTCTAAGTGTAATAGCATAAAAAAAAATTTTAGGCTCAGTACTTACCGAAATATGAGACCGAGAAGTTGGCACTGAATGCTCACCTTACGGCAACATAGAGTCCTGCCGCTTGCAGAAGTGTTGCCGATATACCTTTTTTTCTCGTTTTTATATTATTTTATTTAATTTTTATGTTCTGATAATTACAATTTATAGTACAGTGGACCCCCGAGTTACATACACCCCGGAAATCGTACAATTATGTAAGTATAATATTGTAAGTGCTTTTGTAAGTGTATTTTTGGGGGTCTGAAATGGACTAACCTACTTGACATTTTTTCTTAAGGGAGTAAATTCGTTCGGTAATGGCACTTGAGCAGGCTTCTGGAGAGAAGTTTTTACGATACTCGGGGGTCCACTGTAGTTCTTTGTTCTAAGACTAATATTAGGTACTAAAATTGTACTCAAATTGTCACAAACACACTGACAGGTGGACATTTACACCTGCTTTGGTCATTTACTAATGTCTAGGAATATATACAAAGTATTTATAGGTTCCAGCAATGTTTTGGATACGTGGGAGTATATAATAATAATAATAATAATACAGTGGAACCCCGGTTAATGAAAAAAAATTCATTGCAGAAGCCAGCTCAAGTGCCATTACCGAACGAATTTACTTCCTTAAGAAAAAAATGTCATTTAGGTTAGTCTATTTCAGACCCCCAAATATAATAATAATAATAATAATAATAATAATAATAATAATAATAATAATAATAATAATAATACTTTATTGAGGCCTGGTACAATGATACATGGTTGGGTAGACAAGATACATAGTTATTGATGAGATGTACATGCCAAAAGCCCCTAATATGCTGTGCATTGCGGGCATTCTTAGTACTACTTAATTATAGACTACATGGTAAAAAGTTATGGTTGGTAATTTATAAAATAAGTATAATTGCGTATCTAAGTTATAAAGTTTGATTATAAGTTGAACATATCAATTAGTTGTAGCAATGCAACTAATTGAGTGAGATAACAATTTAAAACAATTAATTGCATTGCAGTTACAGTTTACATGGTCATTATATTGTAAATGTTATGGAAATAGTTAGCTTAGTATGTATTATTCATAACAGGTTTTTACATTTAAGTGATTAGTCAGGTTTTTACAGTAAGTGATTATTCTACTTTGTTGAGAATGTTTGATATTGAGCACTTAGGTTTGGGTGAGAAGGTGGTTTTTTAGCATCGTTTTGAATTGGGGTAAAGACAGGGTTTCTTTGGCAATGACAGGTAATGAATTCCAAATTTTCGTGCCTTTCATATGCATTGAGTTTTTACATAGTGTTAGATGGACACGGGGAACATCGAGGAGTGATCTGTGTCTAGTGTTATGGTCATGTGTCCTGTTAAAATTGGTAAGGAGAAGTTTGAGTGGTGGGTTAATATTTGCATAGTGTGTTCTATGTATGTAATAGGCACAGTAAAAAGTATGGATGTCTTGTATGGTGAGTAAGTTTAGGTTTTTGAATATTGGTGGAGTATGTTGTCTGGAGTGTGAATGTGTTATTATTCTAACTGCTGCCTTTTGTTGTGTTATTAGTGGTCTGAGATGAGTTATTGGTGTAGAGCCCCATGCGCAGATTCCATAGGTGAGGTAGGGGTAAATGAGTGAGTGATATAGGGTAAGGAGAGCTGGTTGTGGAACATAGTACCGTATCTTGGATAGTATTCCCACGGTCTTTGAGACTTTCTTGGAAATTTGTTGTATATGTGTCTGAAATTTGAGGCCACTGTCAAGATGGATTCCCAAGAATTTTCCCTCTGTGAGTTTTGTGATAGGGGACCCGTTTATCATTATGTTAAGTGGTCCGTTTGTAGCTCTGTTCCCAAACTGGATAAAATAGGTTTTATCAATATTGAGAGTAAGTTTGTTGGTCATCATCCAGGTAGATATTTTCTGCAATTCAGTATTTGCAGTGTTGGCTAGTATGTCTGGGCTTGGGTGTGAGATAACGTATGTAGTGTCATCTGCAAAAAGTATGGGTTTGAGTAGTTGAGATGCATTTGGTAGGTCGTTAATGTAAATGAGAAGAGTAGTGGGCCAAGAACACTTCCTGTGGGACACCTACGGTAATAGTTTGCGCGGTGGAGCTAGCTCCATTTGTGTACACATATTGGTTTCTGTTGCTAAGGTATGATTTTAGGTAGTTGAGGGAGTGTCCTCTTATACCATAGTGTGATAATTTTAGGTGTAACAGATCATGGTCAACTGTATCAAAAGCTTTACGTAAATCAATGAAGATTCCCACTGGGATTTCTTTTTTCTCAAGGGCGGTGTAAATTATTTCTAACATGTGTATAATGGCATCATTTGTATTTTTATTAGGCCTGAATCCAAATTGACAGTGGTAGAGTACGTTGTTGGAGGTGAGGTAGGAATAAATTTGTCTATGAAGTAATTTTTCAAAGATTTTGGAGAGAAGGGGTAAGTTAGATATCGGCCTGTAGTTATTCAGGTCTGTTTGATCTCCTCCTTTATGTATTGGGGTGACCCTCGCTATTTTGAGTATTGATGGGAAGGTAGAGGATTCAATGGATTTGTTAAAGAGTGTTGCAATAATTGGTGAGAGAACTTGAGAGGCTTTTTTGTATATAAAAGGTGGTAAGTTATTTAGGTCACCTGCTTTGTTTTTTAATGTGTTGATTATAAGTGAAACTTCTATTGGGTTGGTCGGGGCTAGGAATAGTGTGTTCGGATAGGTGCCAGTGAGATAGTCGTTACATAATTGCACGATTTCCGGGGTGTTCGTTAACCGGGGTTCCACTGTACAGTGGACCCCCGGCTAACGAAAAAAATTCATTCCAGAAGCCTGCTCAATTGCCATTACCGAACAAATTTACTTCCTTAAGAAATAATGTTACGTAGGTTAGTCTATTTCAGACCCCCAAAAATACACTTCCACAAGCACTTACAATATTATACTTACATAATTGTACGATTTCCGGGGTGTTCGTTAGCCGGGGGTCCACTGTAATAATAATAATAATAATAATAGGAATAATAATAAGAATAATGAAAATAATAATACTAAGAATAAGAATAATAAGTTCCCTTGAAGCATGATGTAAAACAAGTCAGTCCACTGCTGACAGTGATAAGATAAGATAAGATAATTGGTGAGCATACACAAGGGTGCAGTGATAAGATAAGATAAGGGGTGACATTTGACGACCATCCCCCTCTGTTTTCACTGTTACACAACCATATCTGTCTGTCAAACTCTATCTATCTATATATCACTGTGGTATACTCATGACGTGTTAATCATATTGAGAAAGTTCATTTTTCTTAATGTTTCTGAGAGCATATTTGTGCTTATATGAGTCATTTCCTTAACTCTTAAGTGTTGTGATCACATCTTGTATAATGTGTGTTATATATTTGTATAAATTGGTTAAATCATCATAATTTCCTGAAGCCTAATTGGGTTGGGGCTTAATGACTTTGTGGTACATATTTGTGTTTTATTTTATATAAATATATACATAGTAGTTTTCATGAATTAGAGGTGGTTCTCAGTTGAATTTTAGTGTTGGATTATATTTGTGTTCATTGTATCCAATGTGTATAGGGAGTTTAAAGTACTAGGAGTACTATCAGTACAAGTATCCTGTTTACTGGGAGACTATACAGGGTGCGGGTAGGGGGTCATAAGTTTTAAGTTAAAGTTATATAATGACCTGTATTAAGTTATAGTTAATTAGTCCTGTACTAAGGATGAGGGGGGTTTGCAAGGGGCTGAAATAGTCTTAAATTAATACATTTAATGTGTTGCATACTGTATGTTTTTGAGAATTTGGTATGACGAGTGAAGTGTGAAGGAGTGGTAATATCTATTGTAATTGTAAATAATGTACTATTGTATCTTTGTAATAATGTTCATTTTCGTTATATTTGTACACAGTCATGTGTGAATCGTGTGGGAGGCTTTTGGTTTCTTGTACTGGGGTCTGTGGTTTGTGATGGTGTTATGGTGGTGGGGTCTTGAACCCTTGTGTAATTTTGTGTATACCAATGTTTTTTAAATAAAAAAAAAAAAAAAAATAATTAATCTTACTCCGTCAACGGTAGATATGGGACTGGCACACCTTAATTTCTTGGTAATTCAACCAACGCTAATTAATTTGCATTTGGTTCATCTTTGCTTACATCTGCTAATTGAACAGGAGGGTCAATATGAAAGAATGAAATATCACAATACATGGGCTGGAACAATTCACCAAAAAACCCACACTTAGGAGACGTTTTGGACAACTGTCAAGTCACAAATGGGGCGCAAAAAATAGAGAAGGCCTAAGTGTGAGCTTTTGGCCAGGAGCATCAATAATACCCCCTAATTGGCCCTGACGTACTGCATGTCCCAAAATAAATGTATTATTTTTGCTAATATCTTCCAAAGTAACAATATACACAAGAAGTGACAACTTGTGATGGGATATAATAATATATTTAAAAAAAAAAATTATATCCAGTTATAAATTGCAATTAATATGAATTAAAAAAAGTCTTTTTTCATCTTTGTTGGGTTTATCAGGGCCACTGAGAGCATAAGCCGTATCGAGCTTGACTTCTCGATGACACGAGGAAGATTTGTTGCCCAAGGCTGGGCAATGAGAGAAAAGGAACAAAAGTTCCTTTTTAAATAGAGATAGAAACTTGAAGTTTCCAATTAGATCCGGTGGACCCCCTTGCCAAGCCCCAGCAGAGCGGGACCCCCACCTGAGTACAGTAACTGGCTTCCCACCAAAGACCGATAAATAATTATCCGCAGAGCGGAAAAAATGGAGCTGGCTAAAAGTAAGCAGATGAACAGGTGCCCCTCCTGTAGAGTGCGGGCAAAATAGATGAGGACAAGCGTCCCAGAGAGAACGGGGGAAATTTGTCATCGATACTCAGACGAAAGAGACATCCACACCCAACGAAGGCTGGCGCAGAAGTCCCCAATAAAAATATATAAAAATAGTCAATATACAGCTATTAAGATACAACTGACAAATAAAATAATAATGCTTATAATAAAAAAGAAGCGCTAAACCTACAAGGGTCATACATATATCTTTAATTATACATACATGAAAGAAAGTTGTGGATGTGTATAACGAGATGTTATTCCCCACTTCAAGAAACAATAATGTATAAGTTTAAACAGTGAGGAAACAGCTGCTAAAGACTGCCATGTTTACATTGTCTTCTCTAACCTGCACGCTACCCTCTCCCTATCAATAAAATAATTAAAATCCACATAATTCTTAAAAAATATATTATATAGTATACGTTAAATTATATTTTTCATTATATTTATTATAAATATTAAGATAATTTCTCGATATGTAATATAAATATGATATAGGAAGAAAGGTTCAGGAGCACTAGCGGCGGCCATTTACATGAGACGGCGTTTCATCAAGTCTTCTTACCTTTATTTTACGCTATATTATTATAAGATGGAGCTGGGTTTCAGTAATATATTGAATGAGGTAAGTTGAAGAATTTTGTAGTTGTTGAGCTAGTGCTCTAATGTTGAGAGTAATGTGTGAGATACAAGAAGTTTGCCCGTGGTCGTTTTCATCTTTATTTATCATGTAATGATCATTGATGTTGAGGTCGTGATGTTGTGTGGTGCTTTTATCATCACTCCTCTGTGGTCGTGATGTTGTTGTGTGGTGCTGCCAGCATCACTCCTCTGTGGACGTTGATGTTGTGTGGTGCTGAGAGCATCACTCTTCTGTGGTCGTGGTGCTGCCAGCATCACTCCTCTGGTCGTGGTGCTGCCAGCATCACTCCTCTGGTCGTGGTGCTGCCAGCATCACTCCTCTGGTCGTGGTGCTGCCAGCATCACTCCTCTGGTCGTGGTGCTGCCAGCATCACTCCTCTGGTCGTGGTGCTGCCAGCATCACTCCTCTGGTCGTGGTGCTGCCAGCATCACTCCTCTGGTCGTGGTGCTGCCAGCATCACTCCTCTGGTCGTGGTGCTGCCAGCATCACTCCTCTGGTCGTGGTGCTGCCAGCATCACTCCTCTGGTCGTGGTGCTGCCAGCATCACTCCTCTGGTCGTGGTGCTGCCAGCATCACTCCTCTGGTCGTGATGTGTGGTGCTGCCAGCATCACTCCTCTGGTCGTGATGTGTGGTGCTGCCAACATCACTCCTCTGGTCGTGATGTGTGGTGCTGCCAGCATCACTCCTCTGGTCGTGATGTGTGGTGCTGCCAGCATCACTCCTCTGGTCGTGATGTGTGGTGCTGCCAGCATCACTCCTCTGGTCGTGATGTGTGGTGCTGTCAGCATCACTCCTCTTTGGTCGTGATGTGTGGTGCTGCCAGCATCACTCCTCTTTGGTCGTTGATTTGTGGTGCTGCCAGCATCACTCCTCTTTGGTCGTTGATTTGTGGTGCTGCCAGCATCACTCCTCTTTGGTCGTTGATTTGTGGTGCTGCCAGCATCATTCCTCTTTGGTCGTTGATTTGTGGTGCTGCCAGCATCACTCCTCTTTGGTCGTTGATTTGTGATGCTGAGAGCATCACTACTCTGGTCGTTGATGTGTGGTGCTGCCAGCATCACTCCTCTGGTCGTTGATGTGTGATGCTGAGAGCATCACTGGTCGTTGATGTGTGGTGCTGCCAGCATCACTCCTCTGTGGTCGTTGATGTGCTGCCAGCATCACTCCTCTGTGGTCGTTGATGTGTGGTGCTGCCAGCATCACTCTTCTGTGGTCGTTGATGTGATGCTGAGAGCATCACTCCTCTGGTCGTTGATGTGGTGCTGCCAGCATCACTCCTCTGGTCATTGATGTGTGGTGCTGCCAGCATCACTCCTGTCGTCATGATGTGTGGTGCAGCCAGTATCACTCCTGTTATGATGTGTGGTGCTGCCAGCATCACTCCTGTCATGATGATGTGTAGTACTGCCAGTATCACTCCTATCATGATGTGTGTTGCTGCCAGCATCACTCCTATCATGATGATGTGTGGTGCTGCCTCATGATGTGTAGTGCTGCCAGTATCACTCCTGACATCATTGATGTTGAGGCTGTGATGATGTTTTGTGCTGCAAGCATCACTCCTCTTATCACTGATGTTGAGGTTGTGATATTGTGTGGTGCTGCCAGCATCACTCCTCTGTCATCATTGACATTGAGTTGATGATGTGTGGTGCAGCCAGCATTACTCCTCTCATCATTGATGTTGAGACATGTGTTGTGCTGCAGGTATCACTCCTCTGTGGTCGAAGATGTATTGTGTTGCCAGCATCACTTCTGTGGTCATTGATGTGTGGTGCTGCCAGCATCACTCCTGTCATGATATGTGGTGCTGCCTCATGATGTGTAGTGCTGCCTCATGATGTGTAGTGCTGCCTCATGATGTATAGTGCTGCCTCATGATGTGTAGTGCTGCCTCATGATGTGTAGTGCCGCCTCATGATGTGTAGTGCCGCCTCATGATGTGTAGTGCTGCCTCATGATGTGTAGTGCTGCCTCATGATGTGTAGTGCTGCCTCATGATGTAGTGCTGCCTCATCATGATGTGTAGTGCTGCCTCATCATGATGTGTAGTGCTGCCTCATCATGTATGATGTTGAGTGCTGCCTCATCATGATGTGTAGTGCTGCCTCATGATGATGTGTGAGTGCTGCCTCATGATGATGTGTAGTGCTGCCTCATGATGATGTAGTGCTGCCTCATGATGATGTGTAGTGCTGCCTCATGATGTAGGTGCCTCATATGTGTAGTGCTGCCTCATCATGATGTGTAGTGCTGCCTCATCATGATGTGTAGTGCTGCCTCATCATGATGTGTAGTGCTGCCTCATCATGATGTGTAGTGCTGCCTCATCATGATGTGTAGTGCTGCCTCATCATGATGTGTAGTGCTGCCTCATCATGATGTGTAGTGCTGCCTCATGATGTGTAGTGCTGCCTCATGATGTGTAGTGCTGCCTCATGATGTGTAGTGCTGCCTCATGATGTGTAGTGCTGCCTCATGATGTGTAGTGCTGCCTCATGATGTGTAGTGCTGCCTCATGATGTGTAGTGCTGCCTCATGATGATGTGTAGTGCTGCCTCATGATGATGTGTAGTGCTGCCTCATGATGTGTAGTGCTGCCAGCATCACTCCTGTCATCATTGATATTGAGGCTGTGATGATGTTTTGTGATCAAGCATCACTCCTGTTATCATTGATGTTGAGGTTGTGATGTGTGGTGCTGCCAGCATCACTCCTGTCATCACTGATGTTGAGGCTGTGATGTGTGGTGCTGCAAGCATTACTCCTGTCATCATTGATGTTGAGGCTGTGATGTTGTGTGGTGCTGCAAGCATTACTCCTCTAGTCATTGATGTTGAGGCTGTGATGTTGCAAGCATCACTTCTGTCATCATTGATGTTGAGGCTGTGATGTGTGGTGTTGCTAGCATCACTCCTGTCATCATTGATGTTGAGGCTGTGATGTATGGTGCTGGCACTATCACTCTTCTATGATCACTGATGTTGAGGATGGGAATAAATAAATGTATACACACATACCGATTGATTAAATGAATGATGGTGAAGGAGTTTTTTTGGGTCAAATTGCCTTGGCAGAGATAGCCTGTGAGGTAAATAAATAAATATATATACAGTATTTTGTAAATAAATAAATAAATAGATAAATGCATGACTGAAGAAACATTTAAAATGTCTGTTTCACCAAGTAAAAGCTAAAGATTTATATGTATTGCCTCTTCAGGTTCACATTTTGGTTTTACTGTGTACTACATTGGTTTAACAGTTTTTAAGTTTAGTGCCATTGTATATCACTTAACCCTTAAACTGTCCAAACGTAGATCTACGTTTTATTTCTCCTATCTTCAAATTTGGCATGCTAGGCCTGAGATGCTTGGTCAGTATAGAATGGGTCTTAACACTCGGTGTGTGCAGTATTAAAAAAATCTGGGACCACTTAGTACCTTGTGGAAGCACCAGTTCAATTGAGTGCCAGCTAGAGCAAATAGCGTGGCAAACACCAGGGATTCACTGATGTCATATTGTATTAACACTCCCCTTTTAAACATTAATATTTATTTCTGCCAACAGGTGGATGAGCTGTTAAGTAAACTTGACAAGTTACCAGATGATGTGCGTCTGCAAGCTTTCAAGAAATTTTCACAAAAGGTTAAAGAATATATGAATAAAATTTTATTTTCATGGAATGAAAGTCTGTGTTGACATCTGTATATTCACCAGTACAACATAGAGTACTGTATACATAAATTTTATTAATTATTATATATTCTTAAAAACTAAATGATATAGGATATTTTTAAATCATTATACATGAATTATATTGTTTTAATAAGATAATAATTTCTTTCTAAATTAAATATGAAGTAAAATACAGTATACTACAGTATATTAATGCTGTCATCATTTTGTTTTTTATTTATTCAATAGGGAAACATTTGTTTCTATTATCCTGCTCTAGATAATGATATTACTGGAATTTTTATTTTTCATATTGCAATATATAGTGCAGCAACAGCATGCCAGTCTCATAAGAAAAGTACATTATATTACTAATATGAGTAAATTTCTCATCACTTATAAGGTGCCAGGATTGAGAGTGCGTGGTGGGGAGAGAGGGCGAGGCAGAGGTCGAGGATCCTCTAAATCCATAGGGTCATCACTGCTCACAGATGATCAAACTAATACATGTATAAGCAAGCAGGTACTGAAATGCCAGTCTCACTCTCTTAGCTATAATCTTTCTTTCTTCATACTCTCATTGATTTTTTTTTTAATTTCCCTTTATTTTTTACAATTATCCAGATACGCTGTACACACAATACATTCATGCTCTAATTCCCTCTCCTTGGACAACTAAGCTGCGCTCATCAGTACACTCCTCTGCTAACAGTACAGCATAGTGTATAATTGTCAAATATACTATACACATTTCTTTAACATATTTCATCATAAAACATCATGGCTGCGTTTTGCTCACACTCCTTGTGCTGTCACATCCTCGTGTCTCATTGGTGAGTTAAATTCCGCCTTCATTAAAATCTTCTTTCCAGGATTGTAATATACATTTAAAAATATTTTACATACTGGGTATAATTTAATTAGTTAACAGGTTGGTGATGTTTAACTTTACCCATTTTCTTGAGTTGTTACCCACTAGTACTAAAAATCATAATCTTTGCTTTATACCAGCCATACAGTCAGACCAGGCAGGAGTTCAATAGAATATTAATTTTTCTTCCATTTACTGAGTTACATTTTGAGTGTACCATACTCTTATGATTTTTCAGGTTGTCACAGTCAAAAAGGAGCCAAAAATTTCTGATGAGAGCGATGAATTAGACACACAAAAATCTGCTCAAGTAGATGTGTTATTGAAGTATAAAGAAATTGGAGAGAGAACTTTGAAACAAGATAAGCTTAAAGTTGAAAAAAAGAAAGGGAAAGTATTGCCAGCGGATATTATAGTATCAGGTAAGTTTTGGAAAGGCTGGAAGCCTGACTGTGTTGTAAAGTACAGAATTCTTGAAAACTTAATGAACTTGATTAATAAACTTTACTAATACAGTACACTAAATAAATATTGCTATTTTAATAAACAGTTTTGTTAGAATGCTCACTGCATTTGATAAATTTATCTTCAGACAACTTAGTAACATTGAACTTAGCATTTAGGTAATTTTAAGTTCTAGTTTTAGTTTGACAGAAATGCTTGCATAAATTATAGGTTTTACCATGTAAATCATGACCAATGTAAACCAGTCTCTGTAACACAAATGCATCTTGGAAAATAATAATTTGTTTATTTATTTGTACTGAGGTAGTAGGTTGGTGGAGAGTAACCCTCCAGGTTTATACAGCTATCCTGTCATATGTGTGAAATGGAGGCCAGTTAAATGTTTTGCACTGGCAGGATTTGGTCTTTCTGTCTCATGAATATGCAAAATGATGAAGTAAATTCTACAAACCTGAACTTGCATTCAATATAAAGTTACCTGTATTTTCTTGTGCTTCTTAACAGTGCTTGTTTCTGTAATATTGCCTTTTCACTTTGTGAGGCTTGATCTGAGACCAGGGAATAATAGCAGTGATCCTTATAGTGCTCAACAGATATTTAACAGTTTTAGTAATAGTATTTCTGTCTAGAATGAGAAATAGATATCAGCTCGAAATGAATAAAGATACTGTAGTGGTTGTAGGTTAATAAAACCCAGAGTAACACTAACAATGTACTCTCCAGGGCCGCTCCATAACAAACAACAACAATAACAAAACAATTATAAATGACTGAACCAAACAAACAGTATTCAATCCTCCTACTGCTCCCAACCCCTTACATTCCTCCTTTCCTAAATTACATTATATCATCCAACTTATAAATCCAACCTATCTGGAGGTTTGACAACTCTGCTGGAACGCCGCAGAATTGGAGGGTTTGCACTGTCCTGAGGTGCCTCCTCTTCTCTCACCCGGCTGGTTCCCTTAGCAAACCTCCCAGGAGGTTCTTCCTGTATGCTAACCTGCTCTTTAAGTTTATTACCATTATTATCTGTTGTGGCCAGTTCATCTAAACCACTCCTTACTGCTTCTGGTACTGTTGGAATCAGTGGTTGCTCTCCACTCCTAAACCTTGGCATGAGCTGATCTATATGCCTTTTCCATATCATGTTACCAAACCCTCTAATTAACACTTTGTAATTCCTAACCCCTAATACCTCCACAATTTTTCCTTCTACCCAAGGGTCACCTTTCCCAAAATTCCTTGCATACACAGCATCATCAACCTTAAAATGCTTCACCACTCCTTGAAAGTCACCAGCAGGCATGTTAGACAATGAATTGTCCTCTTTAACATGACATTTGACAGCCGATACAGGGACTTTGAAAGTCCTATGAAACATCATTTCTGATGGTGTCTTATTAGTGGAGGAATGAACAGTTTTCCTATGGTTATATAAGAACCTACATAATCTGTTATTGAGAGATCCTTTTGTAAACGTGTGTAACCCTTCCTTCAATGTCCGTACTGCTCTCTCTGCCAGACCATTTGATGATGGATGGTATGGGGCTGGAGTAATATGTTCAATACTATTCTTACTAAAAAAAGCTTCCAGTTCTTGGGATACAAAGTAAGCAGCATTATCTGACACAACTATGTCTGGTAACCCAAAATTACAAAAGGATTTCCTCAGTAACTCAGTAGTCACTGTGGATGTCATAGAACTAGTGACTTGCACATCTAAGAATTTTGAAAAAGAATCCACAATTACCAAAAAATATTTGCCCTCAACTGGACCTGCATAGTCTATATGCACTCTAGACCATGGTTTCCCAGTGCTGGGCCAAGATAGGACAGGAGATGAAAGTGGCTTAAAATTCTGAAAACAAATGGGACAACTCTTTGTCACTTCTGCAATATCTTGGTCCATCTTTGGCCACCAGACCCACTGCCTAGCTTCTGCTTTCATAGCATTGATACCATTATGACCTATATGTAGATGCTCCAATACCTTACATCTCAACTTTACTGGCACTACCACTCTGTTCCTATACAATAATACATCATCATGAACAGTCAGATCTGATTTGACTGAATTATAGTCAGATAAAAATACATTATTTTTACCCCAACCATATTTAACATTATTTACTACTTGGGATAATACAGCATCTATCCCAGTTTCCTCTTTGATTTTGTCAAATGATAAATGTTGGAAATCGATGGACTCGACTAATCTTATATATTCTGAAGGTGTACCTGAATCTAAACTGTGATCTTCAATAGGTAATCTACTAAATGCATCTGCAATAACATTTTCCTTGCCAGCCTTGAATGACAACTCATAATCATACTGAGCTAATAACAGAACCCAACGCTGAATTCTGGCATTTGCATTTACTGGAATATGTTTTCCTTTTCCAAACAACCCTAGCAATGGTTTATGATCTGTACGAGCAACAAACTTTCTCCCTAGCAAAAAATATCTGAATTTCTTAACAGCATACACCAAAGCTAGACCTTCTTTATCAAGTTGAGAATAATTCTGTTCTGCTGGAGAAAGTTTCTTACTAGCAAAATACACAGGTTTTTCCTGGCCATTTACTACCTGGATTAACACACATCCAACACCCACAGAAGAAGCATCAACCTCAATTATTAATGGATGTTCTCCCGTAAAATTAGTCAACAAAGCTGAACACACTAATTGTTTTTTAATCCTTTGAACAGCTTCCTCTTCCACTGTAGACCACTCAAATGTAGCCCCCTTTTTTAACAAATCATACAGTGGTGCCAAAATTAAAGAAAAGTTCTTAATAAACTTACAATAATATGTCACCATCCCCATAAAAGACTGAACTTTCCCTACAGACGTAGGTGAAGGTAAATTCACAAGAGCCTCCACCTTCCGAGAAGGTTTAATACCTTCCCCTGAAATTTCATACCCCAGATATTCAATAGATCTGGTTTTCAACACTGACTTATTCTTATTTAGTACTACATTATGCTTCTGTAAAATACTCAACACCTGCCGGAGTCTAACATCATGCTCAGCTTCTGTGGCACAACATATTATGATATCATCTAAATAGGATGCTACCCCATCCAGTTTAACAAACAATTGGGAAATAAATTTCTGGAAAATACCAGGAGATGAGGAAATTCCAAAGGGTAAACTCTTATATTTAAAAAGGCCCCTGTGGGTATTAATTACTAACAGTTGTTGGCTCCTCTCATCTACAGGTATCTGTAAATAAGCATCCTTTAAATCTAATTTTGTAAATATTTTACCTTTACCTACTACAGACAATAATTCCTCAATCCTGGGTAAAGGATATCTTTCACAATGAATTTGCTCATTTACATATTTAAAATCCCCACAAATTCTCATAGACTTACAGTCAGCCTTCAGTACTGGCACAAAAGGTACAGACCATTCACTATGCGATATAGGCTCAATAATGCCTTTCTGCACTAGTTTTCTAATTCTTCCTCAATCATCTCTTTGTGAAAAATGGTACTGGCCTTGCTTTCACAAACTTAGGGACAGCATCACTTTTCACATGAATTTGTGCCACGATGCTGGAGATAGGTTTACTAGAATCTACCCTAAAATTATCTAACATTTCTTCAGCACTGTCTAGTTTGTTAATTTTGGTAGATTCATCCAATCCACAAGGTAAATCCCTACCTTTTCATGAGGTCTTTCCCACACAAGTTACTATTATTGGATTTCACTACATAAAACACTTGTGACACCTCTAATTTATTATATCTTACCGGCAAAACCACCTGTCCCAGAAGGTTTATTTTCCCATTATCATATGCAGTTACCCTCCTAGAACATGGTTCAATGTGCCCCTTTACTGCCTCTACCCAGTCTTTGGATAAAGTCGAGATGGACGCCCCACTGTCAATCTCAAAGGGCACCTGTTTATTGTTAATGATAAACCCATATTTCTCTGCCTTCATGGAAAACACACTATCCTCTAAGGCATATAAGCTCATCACTTCCTCATCTGCCGAACTATCACCGCCATCCAGCACCTTAATTGACTTTGTTCTAGAATATCTCGGTGACTGCTGTGTCCTTGCTGTCCTGTTTTTTTCAATACTCGATTTTGATACAGCCTTAGGAGACACTTTTGAAAATTTCTCACTACACACTCTTCTCAAGTGGCCTTTCTTATGACACTTATTACAGAAAAAATCTTTAAACCTACAAGTACTACTACTGTGCTGGAACCCACAATGTTTACATTTCACAGCATTAATCACTTGTACCGCAGGAGCAGAGTTCTGATCTGTAACAAATGCCTGTTCCAAGTTCAAAAGTTTGTCAAATAGTTTTGCAGACTGCACACTTTGCAAATCCAAATTTTCTGCAACTAGGTGAGGAAAATACACTTCATCCACCACCGCCATAAACAACTGGTCCCTCACTCTGGGGTCAAATTGTCCCCAAAGGTACAGTTCACAGCCAACGCTTTTAAATCTGTATATAATTCATGTAAGGACTCACCCTGTCGTTTCTTCCTCTGCTGAAAAGCCAACAAACTGCGGTGGTAGGCTGGTTTCACTGCATAATAACTTTTCAGTGCCACGACTAAGTCGTCGTAACGCTTCGTGTGTGGTAAATCTGGTGCACACACATTACCTAAAACACTGTAAGTTTCTGATCCCAGGGACACTAGCAAGAAATTCCTCTTGTTATCTTGCTCTTTAATTCCTAAGTGAGCGAAATTGGCTTCCAACAAGCTTAGCCAAAGCTCCAAAGAAATCTTACGTGGGTCAAAAGGTTCCAACCTTCCTTGTGCTGCTGCCATGCTGCCACTTGTTGCTGCTGTATCACCGTTCTGCTGCAATGTCCCCGGCTGGCAATATCCCCACTACTTCAGGCCACAGTGGCCACTATCCTTTGCTCTGATGATCCCATCCTCGTCGCCACTGTAGTGGTTGTAGGTTAATAAAACCCAGAGTAACACTAACAATGTACTCTCCAGGGCCGCTCCATAACAAACAACAACAATAACAAAACAATTATAAATGACTGAACCAAACAAACAGTATTCAATCCTCCTACTGCTCCCAACCCCTTACAGATACAAATGTAGTATAATGTGTTAATTTTTTGACAGTTTTTGTCCACATGGTGGGCTTTATCTATCATGTCATTATTTTATACCATTGTTTTCCTTCAGCTCTAAGTACTGAGCTTCGTAATGCTTCTTATGGGTTTAATTAATCATGGCAGCATGATATATATGTATTTTGAAGGATTTTTAAACAAATGTCAAGGTATTAGTCCTTATGAAGAACATGACAACTTTGATTCAGCCACTAGATGAAGGCACTATAAATCCTGGGAAGAACTTGAGGAGCCCACAATGAATGCTGTGTCAAAAAAAGTTTGGCCTAGAATAGGGAATTAATGTTATATTTATCTATAGGTACCTTGAATCGTTTTGGTCATACCCATTTCATTGGGAGGTAATTCCTGTGAAAAAGACATCATTGATATAGATAATACTTTTTTTGCAACACTTATGGTATACAAATTTTCAAACTAACATTTTTAAATTTTCCTGTAAATTATAACTTATCATCATTCACATTTTTGTATAATGACTATTATAGTAATATACTGTGTGCAGATCTGTCATGCAGTTTTACAAATAATAATACTGAACAGTACAGGGGTACGTCGAGTTATGAGCTTAATTCATTTCAGAAGGCTGTTCGAGTGCCGATACCGAACGAATTTGTTCCCATAAGGAATAATGTAAATTAGATTAATCCGTTTCAGACCCCCAAAAATACACTTACAAAAGCACTTACAGAAATACACTTACGTACATAATTGTTCAAGTTGGGAGCTGCTCGTATGTCGAGGTACCACTGTATTCTGTTTATAGTGGAAGATTTTTATGTTTTGCAAATACCTGTGTAGAGGGTGTGTAAAGGTAGAAAGTTGAAAGTGAACATAGATAAGAGTAAGGTGATGAGGGTATCAAACGATTTAGATAAAAAAAAATTGGATACCACATTGGAGGGAGGGCATATGGAAGAAGTGAATGTGTTCAGATATTTGGGAGTTGACTTGTTAGCAGATGGGTTTATGAAGGATGAGGTTAACCATAGAATTGATGAAGGAAAAAAGGTGAGTGGTGCTTTGAGGTACTATCTGTGGAGACAAAAAACGTTATCCATGGAGGCAAAGAAGGGAATGTACGAGAGTACATGTATAGTGATACCAACATTCTTATATGGGTGTGAAGCATGGGTTGTAAATGCTGCAGCAAGAAGGAGGCTGGAGGCAGTGGAGATGTCATGTCTGAGGGCAATGTGTAGTGTAAATATTACGCAGAGAATTCGGGTGTGGAAATTAGGAGGAGGTGCGGAGTTACTAAAAGTATTAGCCAGAGGGCTGAAGAGGGGTTGTTGAGGTGGTTTGGTTATTTAGAGAGATCGGAACAAAGTAGAATGACTTGGAGAGTGTATAAATCTGTAGGGAAAGGAAGGCGAGGGAAGGGTCGTCCTAGGAAAGGTTGGAGGGAGGTGGTAGGGAAGGTTTTGTGGGCGAGGGCTTGGACTTCCAGCAAGCGTTTGTGAGTGTGTTAGGAGTGAATGAAGACTAATGATTTTTGGGACCTGATGAGCTGTTGGAGTGTGAACAGGGTAATATTTTGTGAAGGGATTCAGGGAAACCAGTTAGCTGGACTTGAGTCCTGGAAGTGGGAAGTACAATGCCTGCACTTTAAAGGAGGGGTTTGGGATATTGGCTGTTTGGAGTGACATCTAAACTGTTGTATCTGAGCACCTCTGCAAAGACTGATTATGTATGAATGATGTTGAAAGTGTTGAATGATGATGAAAGTTTTTTCTTTCATTTTAGGTTTTTCTTTCTTTTTGGGTCACCCTGCCTCGGTGGGAAATGGCTGACATGTACTCTACTGCATAAGCTTTGCCTTTTCAGGAAGGCGTCACACAAAGAAAGTAGACTACAGGCAGTTTGCAGAGTATGGCCATGGAACTGATATCCAGTTGGAGGAGATGGATCAGGGTGAGGTATTGTAATAAATAGCTATAATATCAGTCTTTTTTTTTTTTTAGGTTATAGGACATCATTAATCTAAGTTTTATAAGCCAAATTTGTACTAATTAGGTCCCTTGCAGTGTTATATACTACACTTAGCTTTGATGAAATAATAATTTTCTGGGTCATGTGATCCTTAGGGAACACTAAGAGCAAGTTCTGCTTGAGTCAGATTGGAACTTTCATTTTGTTGCCACATTTACTTCACATTTTTACAAATACAGTACATACTTTACCTATTTATCAAACCATGAAGCACAAAACATCCTCTTTTATGTTTTGATGTAAGTGTCAAACAATGGACAGAATGTGAACATGGAGTATAGATAAAGAATTTATATATTTTTTATAGTATATATAAAGAATTTACATATTTTGGGCCCATGAAGTTTTTTGAGTGAGATCAAAATATATAAATCCTTTCTACTATTTTTTATTTTATGTCCATGTGGGAGTTACTTGTTCATCCTTTGTTATCAACAAGCTGTTTGCAGAAAAGCAGACTTTGTATACCTTCCTGATGAATGTCACTTTCCCTCCTCACATAATTGTTCCATATAAGCTCACTGCTGGCATGCAACTGAATGCTATTTCTTTTTACTTTTAGCTCAGTGGCCATTTTCTAACTGACAGGTAATTTAGGAGACTCGATGATAAAATCAAAATTATACTTTATCTTTCTTTGCATTTTTTGAACCTTAATTGCAGTACAAGGAAAGGGTAACCAGGTGCTGGTATTTTAAGTCATCTTGTAAGATTATTGTTACTTACAGGGTAAAACATTCTAGTTAACTTCCTAACAGGCAACACTTATTTTTTATTTCACTACTGTATGGTATTGTACTTAAAAAATAAATAACAAATTAGATTTACCCCTTAGAAGAGAGAGAAGAAAATGTACATTTTGTCACTCTCTCTACAACTTATAATAATTGTGGTATTAATTGTTTTTTATTACTTCAGGAGGAAATCAGCAACAAACCTTTTTCCATGTTAAACGTGGTCGGGGTCGACCTAGGAAATACCCGCTGGTTGAAGCAGCACAGGTCAGTTCCACATACAAGAGCTCATCACCACTTGTGTCTGGTACTCAGAGTGATGGAAATGGGAAAACTTCTATAACTCAGTCAGATACTGGTAAAACTGGGAATGAAAAAGCAAACGAAATATCGGACACAAATCCAGGTTTGTAAATAAGTTTGTTCTTTTATTTGAAAAGGTCACAAACACGTGTGTAGATATTGTAGACTGTTCACATTTACATGGAAAATATATAAATTAATACTAGATAGTGTGAGTGCCCAGTGAAGGGTACTGAGTAGCATCTTGCATGCAATGTTCTCATCATTTATTCATTTAGAAGGCAACTGCTTGACTTGTATAAAACAAGGAATATGATTGTGCTGACTCTCTCTGAGGTTTTGTTGTAATGGCACTGTTTGATCTGAAAGAAGATTTAGCTTGTGGATTTATTATTTTTGATGCAACCTGCAAGGGGGTGCATTGAAGATTGTGCATTGAAAGGCATTTGATTAAAGGATTGGAGCTGCTTTCCTCTTCCTCAGATCAAATATGATTACCTCCCCCCCAGCTCCCTTCCCTTCCTCAGATCAAACCTATTTACGCCCATCCCTCCCACTGCCAGGCACTGTATAACCTTTACCAGTTCAGCAATTCTCCATGGCTATAATAATAATAATGATGATAATAAGATAAACATCATTAGTTATACATAGTACAATGGTACCCTGAGTTTTGGCCACCTCCCAACTTGAACAATTATGTAAGTGTATTATTGTAAGTGCTTTTGTAAGTGTATTTTTGGGGGTCTGAAACGGACTAATCTACTTTACATTATTAATTATGGGAACAAATTTGTAGGTAGTAGGTTGGTAGACAGCAACCACCCAGGGAGGTACTACCGTCCTGCCAGGTGACTGTGAAACAGAAACCTGAAACTGTTTTACATGATGGTAGGATTGTGGTGTCTTTTTCTGTCTCATAAACATGCTGATAACAGGTATATCTACTATTTACTTACACTTTAGGTCAACTACACAGGCATGCATATGCATATGCATATATATATAGCATATCATATATATATATGATATGCATATCATATGATATATATATATATATATATATATATATATATATATATATATATATATATATATATATATATATATATATATATATTATATATATATATATATATATATATATATATATATATATATATATATATATATATAATATATATTATAATATATATATATATATATATATATATATATATATATATATATATATATATATATATATATATATATATATATATATTATATATATATATATATATATATATATATATATATATATATATATATATATATATATATATATATATATATATATATTATATTATATATATATATATATATATATATATATATATAAATTATATATAGGTGACAAAAGATTGGATATCAGATTGGAGGAGAGAGTATGGAGGAGGTGAATGTATTCAGATATTTGGGAGTGGACATGTCGGCGGATGGGTCTATGAAGGATGAGGTGAATCATAGAATTGATGAGGGGAAAAGGGTGAGTGGAGCACTTGAGTCTGTGGAGACAAAGAACCTTGTCCATGGAAGTAAAGAGGGAATGTATGAGGTATGTTATACCAACGCTCTTATATGGGTGTGAAGCATGGGTGATGAATGTTGCAGAGGAGAAGGCTGGAGGCAGTGGAGTGTCATGTCTGAGGTCAATGTGTGGTGTGAATATAATGCAGAGAATTCGGAGTTTGGAAATTAGGAGGAGGTGCGGATTACCAAAACGATTGTCCAGAGAGCTGAGGAGGGGTTGTTGAGGTGGTTTGGACATGTAGAGCGAATGGAACGAGACAGAGTGACTTCAGAGTGTATAAATCTGTAGTGGAGGGAAGGCGGGGTAGGGGTCGGCCTAGGAAAGGTTGGAGGGAGGGGTAAAGGAAGTTTTGTGTGCGAGGGCTTGGACTTCCAGCAAGCATGTGTGAGCGTATTTGATAGGAGTGAATGGAGGCATATGGTTTTTAATACTTGACGTGCTGTTGGAGTGTGAGCAAAGTAACATTTATGAAGGGATTCAGGAAACCGGCAGGCCGGACTTGAGTTCTGGAGATGGGAAGTACAGTGGCACTCTGAAGGAGGGTGTTAATGTTGCAGTTTTATAACTGTAGTGTAAAGCACCCTTCTGGCAAGACAGTGATGGAGTGAATGATGATGAAAGTTTTCTTTTCGGGCCACCCTGCTTGAGTGAGAATCGGCCGATGTGTTTAATAATAAAAATAATATATATATATATATATATATATTTTCTTAATTTCTTTCTTTCTTTCTTTCTTTCTTTCAACACGTCGGCCGTTTCCCACCAAGGCGAGGGTGCCCAAAGAAAAGCAAGTTCTCCTTTTACAATTAGTAATATACACAGAAGAAGGGGTTACTAGCCCCTTGCTCCCGGCATTTTAATCGCCTCTTACGACACGCATGGCTTACGGAGGAAGAATTCTGTTCCACTTCCCCATGGAGATAAGAGGAAATATGAACAAGAACTAGTAAGAAAATAGAAAACCCAGAGGGGTGTGTATATATATATATGCTTGTACATGAATGTGTAGTGTGACCTAAGTGTAAGTAGAAGTAACAAGACATACCTGAAATCATGCATGTTTATGAGACAGAAAAAAGACACCAGCAATCCTACCATCATGTAAAACAAATACGTACAGGCTTTCGTTTTACACTCACTTGGCAGGACGGTAGTACCTCCCTGGGCGGCTGCTGTCTACCAACCTACTACCTAGGATATATATATATATATATATTCTCCATGGGGAAGTGGAATAGAATTCTTCCTCCGTAAGCCATGCGTGTCGTAAGAGGCGACTAAAATGCCGGGAGCAAGCGGCTAGTAACCCCTTCTCCTGTATATATTACAGTACTAAATGTAAAAGGAGAAACTTTCGTTTTTCCTTTTGGGCCACCCTGCCTCGGTGGGAAACGGCCGACGTGTTGAAAGAAAGGAAGATATATATATTCTCCATGGGGAAGTGGAATAGAATTCTTCCTCCGTAAGCCATGCGTGTCGTAAGAGGCGACTAAAATGCCGGGAGCAAGGGGCTAGTAACCCCTTCTCCTGTATATATTATTAAATGTAAAAGGAGAAACTTTCGTTTTCCTTTGGGCCACCAGCTCGGTGGGAAACGGTGATGTTGAAAGAAAGAAAGATATATATATTCTCCATGGGGAAGTGGAATAGAATTCTTCCTTCGTAAGCCATGCGTGTCGTAAGACTAAAATGCCGGGAGCAAGGGGCTAGTAACCCCTTCTCCTGTATATATTACTAAGTGTAAAAGGAGAAACTTTCGTTTTTCCTTTTGGGCCATCCCGCTTCGGTGGGAAACGGCCGACGTGTTGATAGATAGATATATACAGTGGTACCTCGACTTACGATATTTTTTCATTCCAGAATGCTGTTCAAGTGCCATTACCAAACGAATTTATCTCCTTAAGAAATAATGTAAAATAGACTAGTCTGTTTAGACCCCTAAAAGTACACTTACAAAAGCATTTAAAAAAATAAACTTACATAAAAGGGTGTGTTTGGGGACCATCGTAAGTCGAGGTACCACTGTATATATATATATATATATATATGTACATACACACATCTAGGTTTTTCTTCTTTTTCTTAATAGCTCTTGTTCTTTTTATTTTCTCTATTGTCCATGGGGAAATAGAAAAGAATCTTTTCTCCGTAAGCCATGCGTGTCGTATGAGGTGACTAAAATGCCGGGAGCAATGGGCTAGTAACCCCTTCTCCTGTACACATTTACTAAAAAAGAGAAGAAGAAAAACTTTATAAAACTGGGTTGTTTGAATGTGCATGGATGTAGTGCGGATGATAAGAAAGAGATGATTGCTGATGTTATGAATGAAAAGAAGTTAGATGTAATGGCCCTAAGTGAAACAAAGCTGAAGGGGGTAGGCGAGTTTCAGTGGGGAGAAATAAATGGGATTAAGTCAGGAGTATCTGAGAGAGTTAGAGCTAAGGAAGGGGTAGCAATAATGTTGAAGGATCAGTTATGGAAGGAGAAGAGGGAATATAAATGTGTAAATTCAAAGATTATGTGGATTAAAATAAGGGTGGATGCGAAAAGTGGGTCATAATGCGTGTATGCACCTGGAGAAGAGAGGAGTGAGAGGAGAGAGAGAGATTTTGGGAGATGTTAAGCGAATGTATAGGAACTTTGAACCAAGTGAGAGAGTAATTATGGTAGGGGACCTAAATGCTAAAGTAGGAGAAACATGTATAGAGGGGTGTGGTAGGTAAGTTTGGGGTGCCAGGTGTAAATGATAATGGGAGCCCTTTGATTGAACTTTGTATGAAAGGGGTATAGTTATAGGTAATACATATTTTAAGAAAAAGAGGATAAATAAGTATACAAGATATGATGTAGGGCGTAATGACAGTAGTTTGTTGGACTATGTATTGGTAGATAAAAGACTGTTGAGTAGACTTCAGGATGTACATGTTTATAGAGGGCCACAGATATATCAGATCACTTTTAGTTATAGCTACAGTGGGAGTAAAAGGTAGATGGGATACAAGGAAAATAGAAGCAGTAAGTAAGGAGAGAGGTGAAGGTTTATAAACTAAAAGAGGAGGCAGTAAGGGTAAGATATAAACAACTATTGGAGGATAGATGGGCTAGTGAGAGTGTAGGCAATGGGGTCGAAGATGTATGGGGTAGATTTAAAAATGTAGTGTTAGAGTGTTCAGCAGAAGTTTGTGGTTACAGGCGAGTGGGTGCGGGAGGGAAGAAGAGCGATTGGTGGAATGATGATGTAAAGAGAGTAGTAAGGGAGAAAAGTTAGTATATGAGAGGTTTTTACAAAGTAGAAGTGATGCAAGGAGGGGAAAGAGTATATGGAGAGAAAAGAGAGGTTAAGAGAGTGGTGAAGTAATGTAAAAAGAGAGCAAA
>WNWK01020366.1:0-35978 GCA_009830355.1 Cherax destructor | reverse complement strand
AGTGGTGGAGCACCTAGGGGGGAACGGGCTCATGACAACCAGCACGGCTTCGGGGGGGGAAAATCCTACATCACAAATCTATTGGTGTTCTACAATAAGGTAACAGAAGACAGGAGAGAGAGAGAGAGAGAGAAAAAAAAAAAAAAAAAAAAAAATAGAGAGAGAGAGAGAGAGAGAGAGAGAGAGAGAGAGAGAGAGGGGTGAGAGGATGGGAAGACTGCATCTTATTGGACTGTAAAAAGGGTTTTCGATACAGTACCACACAAGAGACTGGTTAAAAAGCTAGAGGAGCTGGCAGAAATAAGGGGGAAAGTACTTCAGTGGATCAGGGAATACCTGACAGGAAGGAAACAAGACTGATGGTACGTGACAAGGTGTGGGGAATGTATCAAAGGGGGGTTCCACAAGGGTCAGTCCTAGGTACAGTGCTGTTTTAGTATATGTGGATGACATGAAAAAAAGGGAAAAGGACCAGAGGTGTCCCGTTCGCAGATGACGTGAAGCTTTGGGGAAGAGAATACAAGTGGACGAGGATGGGGTTTTTTAGGAGGAGATCTGGACAGGCTGCAAGTCTGCTCCGACAAATGGATCCTGGAGTTTAACCCCAACAAGTACAAAGTCATGAATTTTGGGGGAAAAAAAAAAGAAGACCGCAGGGGGAGTACAGCATGGAAGTCAAAAGCTGCAAAACTCTTTAAGGAAAAAAAGGATCTTGGGGTGAGCACTCCGAACACATCCCCGGGGAGACATCAACTAAATAACGGCTCCCAGCATAGGGGCCCCCTGGAAAACCCAAAAAAATAGCGTTTCGGCATCTAAGTAAGGAGTCATTCATGACACTGTATACCGTGTAAGAAAAGACCCATACTGGAGTATGCAGCACCAGTACGGAACCCACACCTTTTTTTTTTTTTTTTATTTTTATTTATAAAAACATACAGGTACATTAACAACAAACTTTGCAACACTATACAAAACATTAACATTATATAGTGACAATGAAAAAAAAGAAAATTCGTATCTGAGACCACTCCACTTGTGGTTTCTGAACATAACCACTTAAAAACTAACATCATACAGATAAAAAAAAAAACCCTGTTTTATACAAATACAACACGACCACAGGCCACTATATCCAAAATTTGTGAACTAAATACCTCTACATAAAACATATATGCATAAATATTAGGGGAATACCTCTAACCTAAGAGGCCATAGGCATTAAGACGCCATCTTAATTTTTTTTTAAAACTGTGTTTACTGTAACATTACAAAAAAAATTATTCGAAAGTCTTATCTGATACCACTCAAGTTAAAAGTTATTATCCAACATATAAAAATAACCATCTAAATGATGGGTATTCCATCAAGACTCATAACACATATCACTTGTCACATATCACTTGACAAGGCCAACTCCTTTTTCCCCCCCATCCCTATTAGACTACTCCCATCACTGAATACAAGCACTTTTCCCCCCCCAGAGCATATATCACCATAAAAATACAATAATTCATAAAAACACAAAAAAAATAAGAACTAAGTACTGCTATACATAATCTATGTACTATGATGAAAATTTTTAAACATCATAAAAATTTTTTTCCCCAAAAAACCCATACAAAAGATCGTTAGCATCTTAATTCCAAAAAAATAAAAACAGTAAAATTTCTTTCACATTGCCTAACGACAATGATATGATGTATATGAAACGGAGCTATACAATAACATTATCAATGACAATGATAATGAAAAAAACCCTTTTCGTACCACTAATCTTGTGGTAATATTACAATAACTCCACAACAAATTTTAATTACCTATTTTGAGAGTACTGATAAAAACCAAAAATGTCTATTTGAGAACAATATTAAATGATCCCGTACAGCGTCGGGAACTATACCTTCCTGTCTCAAAAACCCAAAAATCAATTACCATGCTCCAACACTTCAGAAAGCCCCCTTGTGCGTACCCTTTTCCCTTTAACCTGGTCTTTGTCACGAAATTCAAAAATCAAACCAAACAAGTTCATCCGGGGGTCCTCTCATACCTATTCAACCCTTTCCCGTCAGCTGTTTTTCCCCGTTTCTCAATAACAAGCATTCCCGTCGCCAGTCGCCCCCCCCCCAACATTCCCCTACTATGCCCCCCTAAAACCTCATTCAACACAACATCGCCCCCCCAACTACTCTGTTTCCCCAAAAAACCCCGTCCTTTCCAGCTCTACTCTGCATCACCGTAATAACTTTGCTACTGTTAATGTCCTATATCCCTCAGAGAAACTTGATACCCATTTACCCCCATCAATAGCCTATTCCTACACATTGGGCGATAAAATGAGCCCCAAGGCTTTCACCCTACAGTCCCCTCCCACCTCTCTCATTCCCCATGATACAAAAAAGAAATCCGCAATTACATACAAAATTTCCCCCTCCCCACTTCTCTCGATCCCCCCCCAACATCAAATTTTAAAGCCCGTAAGGTCAAATTTTTTTCTCCCCACCAATCCAATCACCCTTGACAACCATAGCCTACCCCCTCTAAAAAACTAAAAAAATATACAGCATGATATTTTTCCCTCATCTCCGCACCTCTGACATTCATTCGCCCCCACCAACCCCATCCTATAAATTCAGACCTCGATGAATATACCTAATAGAAATCTGTAAACCACCTCCCGTACCTTAGGCAATAAACGGATTTCCCCTGAACATCCCCAAACCCCCCAATCATAAACGGAAAAAAATTTTTTACCCTGTCCAAAACCCCACCCTTTTCACTCCCCGTCCCCAACCTGCCCCCTTTTTCCCCCTTTTGGGCCCCCCTCATTGCCAATAACTGTCTAGCCATGTCCTCACACACCCGCAGGTCCCTCCCCTCCACCACTTCCGTCATCCTCCATGACCCCCCCTACTCGTTGACCTCTCACCACACCCTTCCCTTAAAAAAAACATTTTTTCACATAAACTGCTTTCACACGATGTTCCAAAGAAATGGGCCCAACCCCCCCCTCTTGACACTCATCATACAACTTTTTCAACCCCCACGGCCGCCCATACCCCCACACATACCGTAACACTTTCTTTTGAATTTCCCCCTTTTTCGACCATTTAAAGGATACACCGCAGCTACATGCCACACCTTACTGTATACAAGTGTTTTCCCCCACCCCCCCCACGTTGCAACAGCGTAACATCCCCTGCCCCTCCAACCCCTCATTCTCCCAGCCCCCTACCCACCCCCCCCCAGAATTCACCTGCCTGGCCACCCCACATCTGCCATATACAAATTTCCCCCACAGATCTTTATTCTATCCAAAATTTCCCCCATCCATACCCTTTCCCCCCAACCCCCCCCCACCCACGTACCCACCTCCAATAACTTAGACTTGGCTCCATTAACCCTCATTCCTGTCGCTGCTCCAAAGACCTCTATAATACTCCCACATTAACCAGCCCTTCTGTTCCACCCACCAATACAGTAGTATTTTCATCCACATACCCCACGATGCCCACACCCCCCCCCCTTTCCCCCTCCCCCTCTCTCCTACCCTTCCCCCCTTTAACCAAAAAAGGGTCCTGCATGCAGGGGAAAAGGGTCTGAGAAAAGGGACCCCCCTGTCTAGACCCCTTTCCATCACCACCTGTTTCCCCAACTTACCATTCACCTGTCCCCCTTTGCAGAACTATACAATGTCTAAAAACCCCTCCAGCAATTTCCCCCCAAAAAACCCTTTACTCCTCAATATAATTCCCAACATGCTTCTATTCACACAACCCCATGCTTCCTTCCAATCTTTCCCAAAAACACCCCCCCCGTCCTACCTTCAATAAAACCCCCCCATTCTCCCATGTCCTCATATACTTCTTCCAGGTATACCAAACTCCCCCCGATGTATGACTTTGTCAAGCCCTTTTTTTTATTCTATTCCCAAAAAATTTTTTCGAAGATTTTATAATCTCCAATGAGGGATATCGCCCTGTAATTACCCAAGGTTCTCCCCCCCCCCCCTTTGGCACCAGAACAATACCCCGTCCCCGCGCCTTTTTCCCAACCTACCCCCCCCCTTCATACAATTAAACAAATGCACTAAACATTCTCTCAACGTTTCCCAATGCCCCCATAGAAATCATTTGGTATCCCGTCTAAACCTGGTGCCTTCCCTAGACTTAATCCAAAAAACTGCCTCCCCCACTTCCTCCTCACTTATACTTCCACCCAACTCCTTACGGTCTTCCTCCCCCCAAAGACACAGGATCCCTTCCCGAAGGACCTCCCGGCACTACCCCCCCCCTACACTCAATGATAATTTCCTCCCAAACCAATGATCGGATAATTGCTTATGCCATCCGTTTTCCGAGCACCCGTCCCACTTCATATCCCCCCCCCCTTGTAAAACACCTCAATCCCCATAATCGTGTTACCCCTCTGCCTATCTCTAAACCTCCTCCCGCAACCTGACGGTCTATCTCCCCACAACGCCTCCTCAATACCTCCTCTTTTTTCTGAGGGGTCAAAACGATCATTTTGAATATCCCTCAACCTTCCCCTTAACCCCTCTATTTTCCCCCCCACCTACCAACCCCCCCCCATAGCATTCATTAAGCTGACCCTCCAAATATTTAAGACCAAACTTCCACCTTGCCTCATTTTCTTCCTTGATTCCCCTAAAATCCCTTATTCCCTCCCCCTTTCACTTTTTCCCACCAGCCCAAAAAAAATTTTTCCCCCTTCCTCCCTTTTCCCTTTAACCAGAAGGACCCCACCATTCCTCAAACGACCTCCCCCCCCTCCCCGCCAGCAAACGCACATTCAACTTCCAATAACCATTGTCCTTCGGACCATTCCATCCCACTCCACCTCTACTAATACACCCACGATGGTCAAAAAACCCAAATCAAGCGTTTGCACCCTCCCCACTGTAACGTCTCTTGTTGCATAAACACGATCCAACCGGGCTGCATAGCCTCTCCTCACAAAAGTATGCTCCACCCTCCATTCATCACCCCGTACCACATCGAACACTCCCACCTCCCTCAGTAAAACACGCAACGTCCCTAATTCACAACCCCCCCCTCTAGGTTCTACATCTTTTCCTGATTATACAATTCCAATCCCCACCCATCAGAGTAATCATAGGCAAACCCCGTAAATGATATGTCAAAACCTCCCTTACAAATTCATCCTTTACACGTCGATTATTGTCAGCTGGCATATATATTCCCATGAAACATACCCGAATGTCGCCCCAATGCCCATCCACCACCACTCTCCCTCCCCTCCTCCCAAGCTAACAACCGAAAGGGACTGGACTCCTTCACCCCCACAGCCACCCCACCCTTTAATTTCCCGAGTTACCTGCATACACCTCATAACCTTTCAACCTCAACTCTCGACCACACCTAAAATTATGTTCTTGTATAAAAATTACATCTACGTCATATCGTCTTAACACTACCTCCACCCACCTACGTTTAATTTCTGCCCTTAGGCCATTCACATTAATCGTTAAACACTTGAATACGCCAAAGGGGCTTTCCTCTGTGCTTCTGCGGGCGGGCTGGCACCCTTCCCTAAACCTTTATCTCTAACACTCCTCACTCCCTGATCCCATACCCTCACCTGTGCCCCCACCTTCCCTTCCGTGCCATCTCTACATATGTTTTCTTACCTGTACGCTGGCCAGGTGTGAGGACATCATCATCTGACACCTCTCCTGCCCTCTTTCTTGATTCTCCCCTACCTCCATTACATCCGTGTCCCCATTCCTATGCACATCAGCCTCCACTTCCTGCACCTGCAACCTGTCTTCCCCAGCTTCTGGCACGTTCACGTCCTGGTTAAGCCTACCCTCCTCCACCTGTAAGTGTCCTTCAACTCCAGAGGAAATCACCTCCGGATCTTCCAGAAACGTTCGCAACATCTCTTGCAATGGTTGCGATAGGTCCACCTGTAGGTCACCCACCTCTACCAAATCCCCAGACTCATTATCTTTTCCAGGCCCATCGATTGTTGGAGCTTTCAACTCCTCAGGGGACGTTACACAACTTTCCCCCACACCTTCCCCTACTTCTGCCCCACTGGCCTTTCCCAGTCCTTCCACAATCTCAGGTGTTGACTCCTCCAAGGGGATATGCATCACAGGTACCTGTGTAACCATTGGTCTTGGGGCCATGATGGTGGGACACCCCGCCGCCATGTGATCATATTCCCACACATACGACATGTCCTACGCTGTCCCGCGTAGGTAACAAACACCTGCGTCCTAAAGGCCTCCAGCAGTACATAGGACGGTATAGGCCTTTTCAAAGTCATTTTCAATGTGAAGGAACCTTCTGGCAACCCAGCATATATTCCTTCAGTCCACCTTCCCATAGTCGTAGAATGCACCACACCATACCTTTCAAAGGCCTCACTGACATCCAATCCAATGGCCTCAAATGGCACATTACGGACCTTCACAAAGGTGTAATGTTTAGAGGCATCCCTGAGCCGGACTTCTATCCCAGTGTTGACAGTGAGGTGCTTCTCCTGGTACCTCTCCACAGTTTTTTCATAAGCCTCCACTGTATCAAACTTCACGAAGATCCTCGTCGAACCATTTAATGCAATGCCATATAGGTCTTCATGACAAATACAAAAGTGTCACGGATTATCGCGGCAGCAACACTGAAGCGTTAGCTGGGTAAATGGCTCCTTAAGAAGCTCCACACACACCGTGTTGCTCCTCCTCCGAACACTGGTCGCCATCTTGGAGAAAATCGGAAGTTGCGCAAAGACTGGACCAGGAGCAACTGCGCAGCACAACCTCTCGGCCCGTGAGCGAAGAGGTCAATATCCCCACACCTGATTAAGCATGTCAAGAAATTAGAGAAAGTGCAAAGGTTTGAAACAAGACTAGTCCCGGAGCTAAGGGTTATGTCCTACAAGGAGAGGTTAAAGGAAATCGACCTGACAACACTAAAGGACAGGAGAAATAGGGAAGGACATGATAACGACATATAAAATACTGAGAGGAATTGGCAAGGTGGATAGGGATAGGATGTTTCAGAGATGGAACACAGCAACAAGGGATCCTAACTGGAAGTTGAAAACTCAGATGAGTCATAGGGATGTCAGGAAGTATTTCTCCAGTCACAGAGTTGTCAGGAAATGGAATAATCTGGAGAGTGATGTAGTGGAGGCAGGATCCATACATAGCTTTAAGAAGAGGTACGATGAAGCTCATGGAGCAGGAAGAGAGTGGACCTAGTAGCGACCTGCGAAGAGGTGGGGCCAGGAGCTATGAATCAACCCTTGTAACCATAACTAGGTGAGTGTACACATACACCAAAGCGAAAAGCTTTTAACAGTGTCAACATTATTTCTTGCAGAACACACACTCACAAGCTTATATATATATATATTGCGTGCCAAGACGCATCAAAAATTCGTTTCAGATCAGAAATTGTAAGTCCCACTAATATATCAACGCAGCAGCGTACAATAGATTTTTTAGATTAGATTTTGCCACCGAAGTGGCTAGTTTATTGTGCACCCCATATCCATCCTGTGGAGGGTAGCGCAAGAGCATATGGATACACAAAAGGCCTAGGCACTAGGCCCCAAAGGGGTTAACAATTGTACATTTGGGTTTATATCTACATTTCAATTATCTGTTACAAGCAGGTATCTTATTTCATGAATAAGATATCTTGACATGTCACATAGGTTATTATATTGTCTATCTCTATATTCCTCAATAAGTGCACAATTAAGCACATAGTGTTCAAGACAGTGACCATATGCCTGATCACATAATTTGCATTTAGTTTGATCATCCTCTGTGTCTCCCAAACTGTCAGAAGTACCTGTAGCCAAGCCTAAGCCTGGCCACTACAACATCAGTCAGTCTGTTCACATTGCAAGTTGCTCCACAAACATGCCCATCTGTACTCACCTATTTGTGGTTGCAGGGGTCGAGTCATAGCTCCTGGCCCCGCCTCTTCACTGATTGCTACTAGGTCCTCTCTCTCCCTGCTCCATGAGCTTTATCAAACCTAGTCTTAAAACTATGTATGGTTCCTGCCTCCACTATGTCGCTTTCTAAGCTATTCCACTTCCTGACAACTCTATGACTGAAGAAATACTTCCTAACATCCCTTTGACTCATAGGAGTCTTCAACTTCCAATTGTGACCCCTTGTTTCTGTGTCCCTCTCTGGAACATCTTGTCTCTGTCCACCTTATCTATTCCTCGCAGTATTTTATATGTCGTTATCATGTCTCCCTAACCCTCCTGTCCTCTAGTGTCGTCAGGCCGATTTCCCTTAACCTTTCTTCGTAGGACAATCCCCTTAGCTCTGGGACTAGTCTTGTTGCAAACCTTTGCACTTTCTCTAATTTCTTGACGTGCTTGACCAGGTGTGGGTTCCAGACTGGTGCTGCATACTCCAGTATGGGCCTGATGTATATGGTGTACAGAGTCTTGAATGATTCCTTAGTGAGGTATTGGAACGCTATTCTTAGGTTTGCCAGCCGCCCGTATGCTGCAGCAGTTATCTGATTGATGTGTGCCTCAGGAGATGTGCTCGGTATTATACTCACCCCAAGATCTTTTTCCTTGAGTGAGGTTTGCAGTCTTTGGCCACCTAGACTATACTCTGTCTGCGGTCCTTTGCCCTTCCCCGATATTCATGACTTTACATTTGGCAGGGTTAAATTCAAGGAGCCAGTTACTGGACCAGGCTTGTAGCCTGTCCAGGTCTTTTGTAGTCCTGCCTGATCCTCGACTGATTTGATTCTTCTCATTAACTTCACATCATCTGCAAACAGGGACACTTCTGAGTCTATCCCTTCCGTTATGTCATTCACATATACTAAAAACAGTACAGGTCCTAGGACTGACCCTTGTGGAACTCCACTCGTCACAGGTGCCCACTCTGACATCTCGTCACGTACCATGACTCGTTGTTGCCTCCCTGTCAGATATTCTCTGATCCATTGCAGTGCTTTTCCTGCTACGTGTGCCTGATCCTCTAGCTTTTGCATTAACCTCTTGTGAGGAACTGTGTCGAACGCCTTCTTGCAGTCCAAAAATGCAGTCTATCCACCCTCTCTCTCGTGTCTTACTTCTGTTACCTTGTCATAAAACTCCAGTAGGTTTGTGACACAGGATTTTCCTTCCCTGAAACCGTGCTGGTTGTCGTTTATAAGCTTGTGTCTTTCTAGGTGCTCCACCACTCTCCTCCTGATGATCTTCTCCATGACTTTGCATACTATACACGTCAGTGAACAGGTCTGTAGTTTAATGCCTCGTGTCTGTCTCCTTTCTTAAAAATTGGGACTACATTTGCCATCTTCCACGCCTCAGGTAGTTGCCCAGTTTCAATGGATGTGTTGAAGATTTGTGTTAGTGGCACACACAACATCTCTGCTCCCTCTCTAAGGACCCACGGAGAAATGTTGTCCGGTCCCACCGCTTTTGAGGTATCGAGTTCACATAGCAGCTTCTTCACCTCCTCCTCGGTTGTGTGTATTTCATCCAGCACTTGTTGGTATACCTCCCTATTTTGAATTCCTGGAGTCCTACCTGTCTCCTGTGTAAATACTTCTTTAAATCTCATGTTGAGCTCCTCACATACCTCTTGGTCGTTTTTTGTGAACTCCCCACCTTCCTTTCTCAGCCTGATTACCTGGTCCTTGACTGTTGTTTTCCTCCTGATGTGGCTATACAACAGCTTCGGGTCAGACTTGACTTTTGATGCTATATCATTTTCATATTGTCGCTGAGCCTCTCTTCTTACCTGTGCTCGCATTATCATGAGCACAGATAGGCACGTTCATGGAAATTAATTTGGATTTATATTTACAGTTCACTTATCTGTTACAAGCAAATTTAGGAAATTTGCTTAGAATAAGTGGTATCCTACCTTCACTAATAAGATATCTTGACATGTCACATAGGTTATTATACTGTCTATCTCTATATTCCTCAATAAGTGGACAATTCAGCACATAGTGTTCAAGACAGTGACCATATGCCTGATCACATAATTTGCATTTAGTTTGATCATCATCTGTGTATCTCCCAAACTGCCAGAAGTACTTGTAGCCAAGCCTAAGCCTGGCCACTACAACATCAGTCAGTCTGTTCACATTGCAAGTTGCTCCATAAACATACTTATCTACATTCATGTTATCATAGTGGGTTATAGATCTACTCAGGCTTCTAACTGCATTCCTATAGCTATCATTTTCATTATTTATTTCTCTCCTAATATTATTCCCAATGCTAGACACAGATATACCAAAGTTATATTCTACATTCTCCTTATGGGTGCTCTTCTTGGCTAACATATCAACTTTATCATGAAGGAGTAATCCAATGTGTGACGGAATCCATAGCAAATGTACTTTAATTCCTTTGTCCCGGATTTTTAGTATCTATACCTGGCTTCTCCAATGAGCATGCTGTTAGAGTCATTATATGAGTCAAGAGCCTTCAATGATGACATAGAATCAGTAATGATGATAGAGTCAAGCTCAGTGTCATAAGTTAGCTTTAGTGCCATAAGGATTGCAAACAATTCAGTTTGCAGTGTAGACGCCCATTTGTTAATTCTTATGCCTAGTTCAAAAAAATTATTATTGTTCTTAACTAGGGAGGTGGCAACCAGAGCAGATGCAGCCCTGCCAGAAGACTCCTGTTTAGATCCATCAGTGTATATAACTTGAGATAACTTATTACTACCAGCTAGGCGATAAATTTCTTCTGATTTAAGGAAGGGATTACTAGTAATGAGCTTCTTGGGAGGGGCTTGCAGGTATGTGATATTAAATGAACACATCTTCCATGGAGGGGTGAAATGCTCTTGTTGCCTAAACTGCCACAAAATAACAATAACCAAAATCAAAACCATTTCCGTAATTCGTCCAGTCGTAGGTGATAAGCCACCAGAAATTTTGATAAAAAAAAAACCCAGAGGAACTATCCCTGGTAGCCTGGCTGAGACTGGGGGGGATACCGGGATCTCACTTGGGCAAAACCCTGCAAACCTCACCACCACTATGAGGTAACATAACTAATGTTTGAGGTGTGGGAGTACCACAGAACTGTCTGTGGTGTGGGAGTGCCACAGAACTGTTTGAGGTGTGGGAGTGCCACAGAACTGTTTGAGGTGTGGGAGTGCCACAGAACTGTTTGAGGTGTGGGAGTGCCACAGATCTGTTTGAGGTGTGGGAGTGCCACAGACCTGTTTGAGGTGTGGGAGTGCCACAGAACTGTTTGAGGTGTGGGAGTGCCACAAAACTGTTTGAGGTGTGGGAGTGCCACAAAACTGTTTGAGGTGTATCTTAGCTTGTCAGTTAGCAGTTTGAGAACAATAATACGAAAAGAACTAGAACTGAATTTTATTGACTTAAGACTCAGGGAGATTGACACCAGTCAGTCCATCTATCATCATTCTATCATGCAGGAGGAGCCACATGTCTATGGTGCATCCAACAAAATAAGCAGACTCTTGGATGTCACCACCGCCCGCCTCCGGCTGGGTTACAAGTGTCTTTGGCAGGTTAAATCACCACCACCAGATGTAGACCAAACAAAATGTAAACTTTGTCAGTTGGATTATTGTCACACCCTGCGTCATTATGTACTGGAGTGCGACAAAATTAACGAATTCAGAGACAACTCACTCAGAAATGTTCAAGATATGTCAAAGTATTTTATCCACAGTGGTATATTACAGACCATTCTGGAAAAATACCCTGACTTTGCTCCCTGTAAATAAAGGATTGCTACGTGTGTGTGTGTGTGTGTGTGTGTGTGTGTGTGTGTGTGTGTGTGTGTTGATTGCCTTTGTTGTGCACATGTCGATTGAAGGCTGGGCCTGTTGTGTGTGTGTATGTATATATGTGTGTGTATGTGTATGTGTGTGTGTGTATGTGTATATGTAAGTGTGTATGTGTATATGTATGTGTGTATGTGTGACCCAACAATAAAATTTGCACCAAGAACTCATTACAGTTGTGACTGGGTGTAGACTAGTGAAGTGTTCATTGCGTTATAATTTGTTCATGATTGTAACCATGTATAAACGTAAGTAAGTAAATTTACTTACATGTTTCATTACCTTTGTAACTTGTGAGTTCATTACCTTTGTAGCTTGTTAGTTCATTACCTTTGTAACTTGCTCAGCTATCATAACTCTGGGGTCCAGTCCCTGGACCCATTATGTACCTCTGTAATCTTTTGACTACCGCCCACAGGATGGGTATGGGGTGCATAATAAAGATATCAAACTAAAGGTGTGGGAGTGCCACAGAACTGTTTGAGGTGTGGGAGTGCCACAGAACTGTTTGTGTGGGAGTGCCACAGAACGTTTTGTGTGGGAGTGCCACAGAACTGTTTGAGGTGTGGGAGTGCCACAGTGCCAGGGTGTGGGTGCCACAGTGCCAGGGTGTGGGTGCCACAGTGCCAGGGTGTGGGTGCCACAGTGCCAGGGTGTGGGTGCCACAGTGCCAGGGTGTGGGTGCCACAGTGCCAGGGTGTGGGTGCCACAGTGCCAGGGTGTGGGTGCCACAGTGCCAGGGTGTGGGTGTTGGGGAGGGTGACGTAGTAAGGTCGTCAACACACTACCCAGCCCGAGGTAGTGTGAACTCTGCCTCACGCCTCACACCTCAGCAGACCTTCAGCAGAGACACTTCTGCTCTGCTCTGCTGTATTCCAGAGGTGGCCAGCAGTCGCAGAGGGGCGCCATGGCTGCTAGTGCTGTCTCTATCACCTGGCTATTGCTGTTACTTCTCTGCTGTAAGTACATTATCTGCAGCGCTGCTGTAAACCTCAAGAATTCCATCACAATATTCGTTCAATGTTCATAATGAACGCAGCATATGTTATATTGAACACTTCACGTATTAAAAGACAAACATTTTTACAATACTGAGACGAAATTTTGGTATATTTTCAATTAATTTTGAAACAGAGAATGATGTTAATAATGTCGCTTTTAATATATACATATTTTTAAGGTGATCTAATTTTAAATTGGAGTGCAGCTGTAAAAAATATTACTATATATAATGTAGCATTTATATAATTATTTATAAGCACATGTATGAGTGTTTAGATGTATATATGAATGCATGTTTACCTGGATTTTTTTTTTTTGGGGGGGGCATGAAAATATCGTCATCAATTTATATGTATTTTTATTCTGGACTGGGCCGACCTGAAAGATGGAGATTCCAACGTAATAGTTATTCCAGTTCTTCAACGGGACAAACTTATTTCTATCTTATCTTTGAAGCGACGATATCCTCATCGCCTTTCTGAAGTCTCTCAGCTCAGCCTGACAGACTTCCCTACCTCATGATGTGACCCATCCTGTGCGGTGGACTGTGACAGGGTAAACCTGGCTAGCTTTCGTTCCCGCTGTGTAAACTACCACTTAGAATAGTGTAGCAGCAACACTGCTCATGTACTTACGCAAAATAAAACTTTAGAATAATTCCACTAGAGATCATTCAGTTCTAAAGTGACGCGCATTCTGGGCATGTTTTCAGTCCCCAAAAATTCCGATATCACGTCGGCTGAGCAGATTTATAAGTTTTGAGTCAGGGACTCAAGTCGTTTGAGAGTCTCGTTTCACTTGCTATCCTCAGATCACCTCAGAGTTTACCGGAGATCACTGGCACTCACCCTGTGAGCGAACCTACACCAATAATGACTTTTTCATTGACACTCATCCTGCCAGTAACCCTACTCCAGTAATGGCAGTATTGGTCAGTGGCACTCATCCTGTGAGGCAACAGTGACATTCATTCTATGAGGCAACAGTAGCACTCATTCTGTGAGGAAACAGTGGTACTTATTCTGTGAGGCAACAGTATCACTCATTCTGTGAGGAAACAGTGGCACTCATTCTGTGAGTGAACATGTCACCACAACGACAGCAGGGGAAACTGTGGTAAATTTTTTCTGTTAAGGCAAAAGAAAAGGAAGGGACACTTCCTTCCCTGTTGAAACGAAGAGAGGAGAGTCTAGCTGAAGTGCCAACAACGGCTCCTGGCATTCACTAACACTGTTTTATAACGACTCAAGTCCTAACATTAGTGGAGCTTAGGTTACTAATGGTGACTGCTAGAATTACACTCATTCTGAGCATTCAAAGGAGCCCACAGCGGGGAGTGAAGTTATATTTCTGTATATAAGTGAGTGTGTATATACCAAGGTGCTCTCTAGATGCAAAGAAAACGGGGGATAAATCTGGATAAGTGACTAGGAATTTTTCTCCTGCATCAAAGTGTATGTGGCACTTGCCAAGTCCACTTTACCTAGCACTTGTAAAATGCGCAAGAGACGCCAGTACGCAGCATTAAAATTCTCACTTAAGTAGCTATCCTGACCTTCTGCGAGATGGTAATGTTGTTAAATTGGTCGTATTAATCACATACTGTATTTAATAGTAAGCCTAATTACCCTGGCTTGTGGATACACCAACGGGGATATAATAATAATATAGTTCTATGTGATGAACTCTTGTTTATAACTGGAACCAATGTATAAGCTTCGCTAGTCAGTGTTATATGGTGCCACGACATTCAGTGATACCACAAATCAACGGCCCTGGACATCATCTGGTTACCAGATACCACAGGTAGGGTCCCGCGGGTACACCTACAATGTACCAGAACAAGGTAAGAAATTGGTACAACTAGTACTGTTAGATTAAAGGACATAAGTGCAACTAATAAGACATTTTACTGCGGCAACGTTTCGCTCTCCAAGAGCTTTGTCAAGCCGGCTTGACAAAGCTCCTGGAGAGCGAAACGTTGTCACAATAAAATGTCACATTAATTGCACTTGTGTCCTTTTACCCAACATAGTGTCGGTAATTCCACCAACATTATTACACATTGAGTAATGGATGGGAATGCAGTCATTCCACAGGTCACTGTGGGGGACGTTACATCGCCTGCCGAGTCTTTTCCTTTCGTAGGGAGTGATTTTTATGTGCAAGTTTGGTACTAAGCCCTCGAGAATTTTCCATGTGTATATAATAATGTATCTCTCCCGCCTGTGTTCTAGAGAGTACAGGTTTAGGAACTTCAAGCGTTCCCAGTAATTGAGGTGGTTTATCGCACTTATGCGTGCGGTGAAGGTTCTCTGCACATTTTCAAGGTCAGCAATTTCACCCGCCTTGAAAGGTGCAGTTAATGTGCAGCAATATTCCAGCCTAGATAGAACAAGCGATCTGTAAAGTGTCAACCAGGGATGCCAAGCCTATGTTGTCACTTTACAGATAGCTTGTTCTATCTAGGCTGGAATATTGCTGCACACTAACTGCACCTTTCAAGGCAGGTGAAATTGCTGACCTAGAAAATGTGCAGAGAACCTTCACGGCACACATAACTGCGATAAACCACCTCAATTACTGGGAACGCTTGAAGTTTCTAAACCTGTACTCTCTAGAACGCAGGCGGGAGAGATACATTGTTATATACACGTGGGAAATTCTCGAGGGATTAGTACCAAACTTGCACACGAGAGTCACTCCCTACGAAAGCAAAAGACTCGGCAGGCGATGTAACATCCCCCCAATGAAAAGCAGGGGTGCCACTAGCACGTTGAGGGACAACACAATAAGTGTCAGGGGCCCAAGATTGTTCAACTGCCTCCCAGCATACATCAGGGGGATTACCAACAAACCCCTGGCTGTCTTCAAGCAGGCACTGGACAGGCACCTAAAGTCGGTACCTGACCAGCCAGGCTGTGGTTCGTACGTTGGACTGCGTGCGGCCAGCAGTAACAGCCTGGTTGATCAGGCTCTGGTCCAACAGGAGGCCTGGTCACAGACCGGGCCGCGGGGGCGTTGACCCCTGGAATTCTCTCCAGGTAGACTCCAGGTAAGAAACTGATGAGCTGGACAAGTGTGGAACACCTGGACGAAAAAAGCTCCCGGTTGGCGAGAAGTCTGTGTCTAATTCCTCATTCCACAGCTAGGCAAGGTACAGTATGAAGGATTTATAATAGAAGGATTTAGAGTGAACATCAAGAGTAACTCACATCTATATAAGATATGCAGGATTTAAGACAAGAGGATTTAGTGTGACCAAGAGTACCTCGCATCCATACAAGACATGCCCTTGTTCATACAAAAACTGTCTACACGTTAAGTGTAAGTACAATAATTGCATGTGTAATTCTTGAACATCACTTCAGTAACTATTAACACCAGGGATTTGAGCATCACTTCAGTAACTATTAACACCAGGCATTTGAGCATCACTTCAGTAACTATTAACACCAGGCATTTGAGCATCACTTCAGTAACTATTAACACCAGGCATTTGAACATCACTTCAGTAACTATTAACACCAGGCATTTGAGCATCACTTCAGTAACTATTAACACCAGGCATTTGATCATCACTTCAGTAACTATTAACACCAGGGATTTGAGCATCACTTCAGTAACTATTAACACCAGGGATTTGAGCATCACTTCAGTAACTATTAACACCAGGGATTTGAAGAGTTTTAGGCACTTGTTAGTAGTGGTATTAACCAGACATTGTAGTGTAAGTCATTAAGAAGTAAAAGATCAAGATGTTCTCTGTGTATATTGCGTCAGGCAGAATGTATATTAATGGAATTGTACACCATTCTTGAAGGTAAACTTCAGGTGTCTTCTTCTTGAAGGTAAACTTCAGGTGTCTTTTTCTTGAAGGTAAACTTCAGGTGTCTTCTTCTTGAAGGTAAACTTCAGGTCTCTTCTTGAAGGTAAACTTCAAGTATCTTCTTGAAGGTAAACTTCAGGTGTCTTCTTCTTGAAGGTAAACTTCAGGTGTCTTCTTCTTGAAGGTAAACTTCAGGTGTCTTCTTCTTGAAGGTAAACTTCAGGTGTCTTCTTCTTGAAGGTAAACTTCAGGTCTCTTCTTGAAGGTAAACTTCAGGTGTCTTCTTCTTGAAGGTAAACTTCAGGTGTCTTCTTCTTGAAGGTAAACTTCAGGTGTCTTCTTCTTGAAGGTAAACTTCAGGTCTCTTCTTCTTGAAGGTAAACTTCAGGTCTCTTCTTCTTGAAGGTAAACTTCAGGTGTCTTCTTCTTGAAGGTAAACTTCAGGTGTCTTCTTCTTGAAGGTAAACTTCAGGTGTCTTCTTCTTGAAGGTAAACTTCAGGTGTCTTCTTCTTGAAGGTAAACTTCAGGTGTCTTCTTCTTGAAGGTAAACTTCAGGTGTCTTCTTCTTGAAGGTAAACTTCAGGTGTCTTCTTCTTGAAGGTAAACTTCAGGTGTCTTCTTCTTGAAGGTAAACTTCAGGTCTCTTCTTCTTGAAGGTAAACTTCAGGTCTCTTCTTCTTGAAGGTAAACTTCAGGTGTCTTCTCTTCTTCAGTCAGGTTGTGGGAGTCAGCTGCAGCAAACAGCTGTTATCCGCTGAAGGCGGCTGACAGCACGTCAACGACGTTCCAGGAGCTAGTACCCGGGATGGTGGCAGTGCTGGCCTGCTTGGATGACAACTACCCGCTGCTGAGTGGCACTGAGGACCGGGTCAGGCTCTCCTACTGTAACAACGGTGCCTGGAGCCAAGATATCCAGAGGTGTACGTCTAGTGGAAGTGAGTGGGTCAGTCTGCTGACACTTTGGTGAGTGGGTCAGGCTGCTGACACTGGTGAGTGGGTCAGGCTGCTGACACTCTGGTGAGTGGGTCAGGCTGCTGACACTCTGGTGAGTGGGTCAGGCTGCTGACACTGGTGAGTGGGTCAGGCTGCGACACTCTGGTGGGAGTGCTGCTGGCTCTGGAGGGGTCAGCTGCTGCGACACTCACATCTGGTGAGTGGGGTCAGGTTCAGTGCTGACACTCTGGTGAGTGGGTCAGGCATGCTGACGGGAGGTCTGCTGACACTGGTGAGTGGGTCAGGCTGCTGACACTGGTGAGTGGGTCAGGCTGCCGACACTCTGGTGAGTGGGTCAGGCTGCTGACACTGGTGAGTGGGTCAGGCTGCTGACACTCTGGTGAGTGGGTCAGTCTGCCTGACACTCTGGTGAGTGGGTCAGGCTGCCGACACTCTGGTGAGTGGGTCAGCTGCACACTCTGGTGAGTGAGTCAGCTGCGCCTCTGGTGAGTGGGTCAGGCTGCCTGACACTCTGGTGAGTGGGTCAGGCTGCCGACACTGGTAGTGGTCAGCTGCGCACTGGTGAGTGGGTCAGGCTGCTGACACTGGTGAGTGGGTCAGGCTGCTGACACTCTGGTGAGTGGGTCAGTCTGCCGACACTCTGGTGAGTGGGTCAGTCTGCCGACACTCTGGTGAGTGGGTCAGTCTGCCGACACTCTGGTGAGTGAGTCAGTCTGCCGACACTCTGGTGAGTGGGTCAGTCTGCCGACACTCTGGTGAGTGGGTCAGTCTGCCGACACTCTGGTGAGTGAGGCAGTCTGCCGACACTCTGGTGAGTGGGTCAGTCTGCCGACACTCTGGTGAGTGGGTCAGTCTGCCGACACTCTGGTGAGTGGGTCAGTCTGCCGACACTCTGGTGAGTGGGTCAGTCTGCCGACACTCTGGTGAGTGGGTCAGTCTGCCGACACTCTGGTGAGTGGGTCAGTCTGCCGACACTCTGGTGAGTGGGTCAGTCTGCCGACACTCTGGTGAGTGGGTCAGTCTGCCGACACTCTGGTGAGTGGGTCAGTCTGCCGACACTCTGGTGAGTGGGTCAGTCTGCCGACACTCTGGTGAGTGGGTCAGTCTGCCAACACTGGTGAGTGGGTCAGTCTCATGACTCAATCTAATCACAACCTAGAAACTCAAGTCTGGAGAGTATACCTGGAGAGTATACCTGGAGAGTATACTTGTAGAGTATACCTGGAGAGGGTTTCGGGGGTCAAAGCCCCTGCGGCCCGGTCTGTGACCAGGCCTCATAGCCAGTAAATCTAGAATCAAGACCTCACTTGTCCTAGTTCAGGGTCTTTCCGTAATCTAGATAGACCCAAAACTATATTATACATGAATGAAGATAGCCATAGTCTCTGTACAAGGAACATATGTACATAATTTGTACACAATCACAACTGTACACAATCTGTGTAGGGTCAGTCTTCAAGGCTGGGATAGATGTTGATTCATTACACAAATAACCCGCACATAGACAGAAACTCACGACGACGTTTCGGTCGTCGGTAACTTGTAAATGGTCCAAGACGGACCGAAACGTCGTCGTATGTTTCTTCTATGTGTGGGTTGTGTGTATTGTTCCAGTCACGGTATTGTGCCTGGAACAATGCACAAATATATGTAAATATATATATTCCTTAGGTTAGTGTTGGCGATGAAGCGCTAAATCCGTGAGGTCCTTCAGCACGTGAGCAATGGGAGGTACCTTTGATATACCTTTGATGAGTTTCGAGAGTCTTTCTACTTCCGGAGCCCGGCCATGGGCCAGGCTCGTCTGGTTATCAGGTTAGAATCAAGCAACGGGGGAAAGGTAAGTACAACTCCTTAAAGGAGTTTTAATAATTATTTGGAATTTACAGTGATGTCAGGAAATACGTCGTCGCCGACGTATTCAACGAAGACGTCGTCGACGTGCAACAGCACGAACCCTGACGTGCCAAACCTGGCCCAGGAGCTGGGAGTGATACTGGACTCCAGTAACGTGTGCTTGGCCAAAGCGTACACGTGTAAGGGCGCTCTGAGGTGGATGTCCCTAGAACCATACCAGTTGTCACAGTGTATCAACCAACAGTGGACGCCCATTGTTGATGTCTGTGTGGATGGTACGTGTGTGTACTCACCTAGTTGTGGTTGCAGGGGTCGAGTCATAGCTCCTGGCCCCACCTCTTCACTGATCGCTACTAGGTCCTCTCTCTCCCTGCTCCATGAGCTTTATCATGCCTCGTCTTAAAGCTATGTATGGTTCCTGCCTCCATTACATCACTTGCCAGACTATTCCACTTCCTGATAACTCTATGACTGAAGAAATACTTCCTAACATCCCTTTGACTCATCTGAGTCTTCAACTTCCAATTGTGACCCCTTGTTTCTGTATCCCCTCTCCGGAACATCCTGTCTCTGTCCACCTTATCTATTCCTCGCAGTATTTTGTATGTCGTTATCATGTCTCTCCTAACCCTCCTGTCCTCCAGTGTTGTCAGGCCTATTTTCCTTAATTAACCTTTCTTCGTAGGACATTCCCTTTAGCTCTGTAACTAGCCTTGTTGTGTGTGTATGTGTGTGTGTGTGTGTGTGTGTATATGTGTGTGTGTGTGTGTGTGTGTGTGTGTGTTACAGGTATTCACAAGATGTGATATAAATGATTTAAATAAACGACAAGTTAAAGAACACGACACTTGTACGACATTTGGGACCTAAATAAGCCACTTCTCCCAGCATATGCTGTACTTTTCTCAAGACTGATGCAGTGAACACATCGTTTTTCTCTGTACGGGACTGAAGAAGCCACTGGCTGGCGAAACGTTGCCTCAATAATGATTCCCAAATTTTGCACAAGTGTCTTATTCTTCAACTCACAAGATAAAACCAAATATATGACCCTTGTTTTTTTCTCTCTCTCTCTCTCTCTCTCTCTCTCTCTCTCTCTCTCTCTCTCTCTCTCTCTCTCTCTCTCTCTCTCTCTCTCTCTCTCTCTCCCGGCTGCCCAGAGACTGTACAGACTTCGCTCTGATGAACATTACCACAGATGGTATCTACACAGTCATCCCAGCTGGTCTCGGCTCCAGCGAAACCGTCAGGGTAAGTGCTCTTCGGGTATGATCCGAGGAACGAGAAGGAGGGAGGGGGAAAGCCCTAATTTCCCGAATCAAGAGCCCCTCCAGCAGCAGCAGTAGCATCAAGGACTGTGAAGGAACCCGGTAATCAATTTTTCTAATGGTCGGATAGTGACTGGTTCCAATCAGCAGGAAGCCCTGATGACGCTGAAGGGATCTTGATTCAAGGAACTGGAGCTGTGATTTATTCTAGCCAGCGTATGTTCAACTCAAGAATCTTGTTCACTGTAAATGTTCACAAAAAAACATGTTCATCCTTCAAAGCTTGAACACACTAGAGGACAATAATATTAGTCACTCCAGCATCTTTTAAAAATCCCATTGAATTATTGTCAAAATATTCCCCTAAACGTTCCCCGAGGTCCCCACAGACACCTCGGTAATTATAAAACCCACGATGTAAGTAAATAGGCCTAAGTCGTATAAATGTGTTCCACAGTCAACGCACATCGCAACTTACACAGAAAGTGACAGCAACACTTGGAGACAGGTTGCTAAGGGCGAGACGTGTGTGTGTGTACTCACCTAACTGTAGTTGCAGGAGTCGATTCATAGCCCCTGTGTGTGTGTGTGTGTGTGTGTGTGTGAATCAGTCGACAGAGATTCATCTCAAAGTAATGATTCCTGATGAAGGAAGGCCATATACCCAGGTCCAGCTGAACCCTGTGATGCTTGCTGCTCGTCTGTAGGGCCCACCAGACCCGCCACTTCTATAGGACATATCCATAACCCTTGAAGTTCCCTATAAGGCAAAAAAAGTGGCTATAGAGTTCGTTATAGCAACCTTTGCCTCAGCATTCACCTGTTCATCTCCAGGGAGACCAACATGGCCCGGGTACCAACATTTCCCAGACGTCAACATGGCCCGGATACTGACATAATTACACATCTTTATGGCCGCATGTGGATACGAGTTCAGTAATCACGGTTGTTGTGATTACAAGTGTGTCCTGGTGACAGGTGTATTGATAATAGGTGCTATCGATGACAGTTGTGTTGATAACAGGTGCTATTGATGACAGGTGCTATTGACGACAAGTGTGTTGATGACAGGTGTTGTTGAATGACAGGTGTGGTGCGAGTTGAACAGCAGCTCGCCACTGTGGGCTGAGGGAGGCTGGACAACAATACTGAGACTAGGTGACCTGGGAACACCCACCCAAATCTCCCCCACCGACCCACTCTACCCTGACTCCTACCTACCATACTTCATAGGTAAGTTTACACCCACATCCAAAACCCATTCTTACTGCTCGTCACAAAATGCACACTCTGGATTTTACAGACGTAAATTCCCCCATTATTTAACGTATTATAGGTAAGCAGACGTAAATATAGATTGATATATATTAATTTTAACCTAAATCTAACTTAACGAGGGTGACATTATTATTACAATCAAAAAGAAGCGCTAAACCCACGAGGGTCCCAAGGGTGACAAATTCTTGAAATTTCTGAGAAATTTCGAGCGTGCAAAAGTGGAAGAAGGAGAGTTCGCTCAATAATGGACGTTTTTAACGGAGAATAAGACGAATGTTATTGTGCTGCCAGTTTCTCTTGCATGGGTGAAGGATTTAACCCATTTTTTTTGTTGCATTGGTGAAATATTTAACTTATTTCTCATGCATGGGTGTGAAATATTTAAAACTCTTATCTAATATGGGTGAGAGCTTTCTTCTTCTTGCCTTAGCATGGGTTTTGGAGCTCTCTTTAACTCATGTTTAACCCCCTTTCTCCTTTAACCCATTCGTAACTCCTTTCTCTGGCATGGGCATGTAGGCTTTCTTTTTTTTTCTAGCATGGGGGGGGGGGTGATTTTCACAAATTGTCTCTAAAAAATGTGAGAGAAATTTCTATAGGTTCTTTGGATTTTCTTTCGGTTAAGAGGGAAACCTTTTAAAATGAAAAAAAAAAATAAAAGAATCCTTTTTAAAAGGATTTCCTCCCTCCCCAGTGTCTCATTTAAAGCTGTTGGTCTTTTTTTTGTTATTATTTACTGCCTCAATAATCAGCATCATTAAAAAAAATCACGGTAAAATGACTCGCCTGAAACTTCCCCGAGGTTCCTAAAGGCACCTCGGTAATTACAAAAAATAAGATGTAAGTGGTAGAGGCAAAGCTGAGGGCAGAATGTGAACTGGTGTGCCACAGTCAGCAGCACGCAGGTGAAACACACACAAATGTAATATAATGCGAGCCTTTATTGACAACGTTTTGCCCGCACAGTGGGCTTGACCAAATTTGTGAGCTGATAATGCCCACTGTGAGGATGAAACGATGTCAATAAAGGATCGTATATTACTGCATTTGTCTATTTTTGTTTTGCATCGTGTGGGTATTTTGTACTGTTTCGCCCCACCACATCACAGAGGGGCAGGAGCACCTGCTAGCAGGTGACTGGGCGAGATGTGTTCCTGCGTATTATCCTCACTCAACAATCCTCTCAAATGTGATAATTGGTTTTCAAAACTGACAAGTTGAAGATTGAGACACTTATGCAACATGTGGGAATCTTTATTAACCCTTTACCAGGCCACGCATCAAATTTGAGACACTGCAACATTTGCAACCTATATTCTGATAATATAAGCAATTCTAAGACATATTTATTTATGTTCATTTGTCAAGTTTATTTATTTTAGGCGCCTCTTAAATACCCTCTATGGCAGAATCAAATATGAGGCACACCTGGCCTGGTAAAGGGTTAAGGAAACGTTTCGCCACACAGTGGCTTCATCAGTCCAATACAAAGCAGAGAGGGGTAAGGAGAGGAGGAGTTTGAGGTAATCAGTCCCTCAGCCTGGAGTCGATGTAATCAAATTCAAACTCCTCCTGTTCTTCACCATTCTTCTTTGTATGGACTGATGAAGCCACTGTGTAGGCGAAACGTTTCTGTACAAAGATACCTAACTATTGCACATGTGTCTTACTTATCACTACGAGTCCTCACTGGTAAACACAGCAAAGCACCAACAACCTCGTTATTTTGCCCATCAGTAAGGATATCAGTCCCACTCAACTGAGACCTCTGGGATCGGAGGTACACCTAAGCCAGGAATCAGTCCCTTTGTTGAGATTTCGAGGTCGGGCTATTAGTTGATAGTCAGGGTTCGAGGGCCAAGCTGAGGGTCATCAGGGCTTGAGGACCAAGCTGAGGGTCAGGCTTGAGGACCAAGCTGAGGGTCATCAGGGCTTGAGGACCAAGCTGAGGGTCATCAGGGCTTGAGGACCAAGCTGAGGGTCAGAGCTTGAGGACCAAGCTGAGGGTCATCAGGGCTTGAGGGCCCAACTGAGGGCCCAGCTAGAAGGTGAGCCACTTAGAGTAATGCACTCTGAATAAATAATAACTAATGTATAATACAAATATTCCAGACAAAGTGACACACACAACACGTAGAAAACACGAAACACACACACGCACACACACACACACACACACACACACACACACACACACACACACACACACACACACACACACACCTCACTCAAGGAAAAAGATCTTGGGGTGAGTATAATACCGAGCACATCTCCTGAGGCACACATCAATCAGATAACTGCTGCAGCATACGGGCGGCTGGCAAACCTAAGAATAGCGTTCCAATACCTCACTAAGGAATCATTCAAGACTCTGTACACCATATACATCAGGCCCATACTGGAGTATGCAGCACCAGTTTGGAACCCACACCTGGTCAAGCACGTCAGGAAATTAGAGAAAGTGCAAAGGTTTGCAACAAGACTGGTCCCAGAGCTAAGGGGATTGTCCTACGAAGAAAGGTTAAGGGAAATCGGCCTGACGACACTAGAGGACAGGAGGGTTAGGGAAGACATGATAACGACATATAAAATACTGCGAGGAATAGATAAGGTGGACAGAGACAAGATGTTCCAGAGAGGGGACACAGAAACAACGGGTCACAATTGGAAGTTGAAGACTCCTATGAGTCAAAGGGATGTTAGGAAGTATTTCTTCAGTCATAGAGTTGTCAGGAAGTGGAATAGCATAGAAAGTGACGTAGTGGAGGCAGGAACCATACATAGTTTTATGACATTTTGAACCAAACACCTTCCTAACCGAACACCTTCCTAACCAAACACCTTCCTAACCGAACACCTTCCTAACCAAACACCTTCCTAACCGAACACCTTCAAACCGAACACCTTCCTAACCGAACACCTTCCTAACCGAATACCTTCCTAACCGAACACCTTCCTAACCGAACACCTTCCTAACCGAACACCTTCCTAACCGAACACCTTCCTAACCGAACACCTTCCTAACCGAACACCTTCCTAACCGAAAACCTTCCTAGTCAAACACCTTCCTAACCAGACACCTTCCTAGTCAAACACCTTCCTAACCAGACACCTTCCTAGTCAAACACCTTCCTAACCAGAGACCTTCCTAGTCAAACACCTTCCTAACCGAACACCTTCCTAACCGAACACCTTCCTAACCGAACACCTTCCTAACCGAACACCTTCCTAACCGAACACCTTCCTAACCGAAAACCTTCCTAGTCAAACACCTTCCTAACCAGACACCTTCTTAGTCAAACACCTTCCTAACCAGACACCTTCCTAGTCAAACACCTTCCTAACCGAACACCTTCCTAACCGAACACCTTCCTAACCGAACACCTTCCTAGTCAAACACCTTCCTAACCGAACACCTTCCTAACCGAACACCTTCCTAACCGAACACCTTCTTAACCGAACACCTTCCTAACCGAACACCTTCCTAGTCAAACACCTTCCTAACCGATTATGTACCCGAACAAACACGTTTCGGGCTGAACACGTTCTACACATGCCAACACAAGCGGCGTCCTCGACGTCTCGCTCCAGTCAAAACAGAGAGGACGTTGAGAGAGCCAGAGACGAGACCACACCTGGTAAACAGGAATTATAGGTATATGAAGTGTACTTACCTAATTGTGGTTGAAGGGGTCTAGTCATAGCTCCTGGCCCCCGCCTCTTCACTTGTCACTACTAGGTTCTCCCTCTCCTTGCTCCATGAGATTTATCATACCTCTTCTTAAAGCTATGTATGGATCCTGCCTCCACTACATCACTCTCCAGATTGTTCCACTTCCTGACAACTCTGTGACTGAAAAAATACTTCCTAACATCCCTAACTTATCTGAGTCTTCAACTTCCACTTGTGTCCCCTTGTTGCTGTGTCCCATCTCTGGAACATCCTGTCTCTGTCCACCTTGTCGATTCCTCTCAGTATTTTATATGTCGTTATCATGACCCCCCTATGCCCCCTGTCCTCCAGTGTCATGTTGAGTTCCCTTAACCTCTCCTCGTAGGACATGCCCCTTAGCTCCGGGACTAGTCTTGCTGCAAACCTTTGCACATTCTCTAATTTTTTGACGTGCTTGTGTGTGTGTGTGTGTGTGTGTGTGTTTGGTCAACAAACACAAAGAGTATTAAACAATCCACTTCCAACCAATTTGGCAGATTGCACTAGTTCCAACCCCCAACAACACTGTACACGATACTGTCTGACACCATGGCAACCACTACACTCACGATACGGAGGGGGGGGGGGAGCGCTAAACCCCTAGGAGCCATACAGCGCCTGGAGAATACGAGGCCATGATACTTGTCCCCAAGATGGACTCAGACTCCTCGGATCAAGAGTCTTCACTCCCCCATCAAGTCACATTCCCATCCATGAAGGGACTTCCACTCACAGGTGTGGCGGCGCCTTGATGCTGGAGAAGAGCTCTTGATCCCAGGAATTAGAGTTGTGATGAAGTCAAACTTGACTGTCTCCACACCTGTTAGTTGATTGTTGAAACACATTTCCATTTACTCTAACTCCTGTCCAACCTTTTCAATCACTCAATCTCACGTTCCTCCTCCTCCCATCTACTTCTTCCTACCTTCCATCATCCTCGTAAAGTCCACAGATCATCTGTGACCTTACCCTTCCAGTCTTCTAATTTGTGTGTACTCACCTATTTGTGGTTGCAGGGGTCGATTCACCGTTCCTGGCCCCGCGCGTGTGTGTGTGTGCGCGCTCTAACCTATTTCTTGCCTATTTGTGCCTGCAGGGGTCGTAGCTCCTGGCCCCACCTCATCGCTGGTTGTTACTAGGTTCCCTCCCCCTGCTCCAAGAGCTTTATCCTACCTCTTCTTGTGTGTGTGGCACCCATGCCCAGTTTCAGGTGCCACTAGTGCCACTCTGATCATCTCTTTCTCACAGGTATCGAAAACTTGACAGCAATGAACACTGAACCGAATGGCACTTCCCGTCCTCTGGTACTTCAGGTAAGTCCCCCCCTTGGCACTCAATAGAAAGTTCCCCCTTGGCACTCAACAGAAAGTTCCCCCTTGACACTCAATTCAAAGTTCCCCCTTGGCACTCAATAGAAAGTTCCCCCTTGACACTCAATAAAAAGTTCCCCCTTGACACTCAATAGAAAGTTCCCCCTTGGCACTCAATAGAAAGTTCCCCCTTGACACTCAATAGAAAGTTCCCCCTTGACACTCAATAGAAAGTTCCCCCTTGGCATTCAATAGAAAGTTCTCCCTTGGCACTCAATATTAAGTTTCCTTCTGGCACTCAAAGACCAACAGAAGGGGTCACAGAATGCCACAGAGTGCTTCCTGGCACTCATATATAAGACTGCCATTCTTAGCGCCGATTATCACGGGAAAGCGCTAAACTAGTACGGATTATACCTCTTAGGCCAGAAGTACATAGTTAAGAGACAGGCTAGTTATTACTGTTGCTAGGTATTTCCTATGTTAGCTTCATGTTATCATGTCCTAGCTTCAAGTTATCATATCCTAGCTTCAAGTTATCATGTCCTAGCTTCAAGTTATCATGTCCTAGCTTCAAGTTATCATATCCTAGCTTCAAGTTATCATATCCTAGCTTCAAGTTATCATATCCTAGCTTCAAATTATCATGTCCTAGCTTCAAGTTATCATATCCTAGCTTCAAGTTATCATATCCTAGCTTCAAGTTATCATGTCCTAGCTTCAAGTTATCATATCCTAGCTTCAAGTTATCATATCCTAGCTTCAAGTTATCATGTCCTAGCTTCAAGTTATCATATCCTAGCTTCAGGTTATCATATCCTAGCTTCAAGTTATCATGTCCTAGCTTCAAGTTATCATATCCTAGCTTCAAGTTATCATATCCTAGCTTCACGTTATCATGTCCTAGCTTCAAGTTATCATATCCTAGCTTCAAGTTATCATATCCTAGCTTCAAGTTATCATGTCCTAGCTTCAAGTTATCATATCCTAGCTTCAAGTTATCATATCCTAGCTTCAAGTTATCATGTCCTAGCTTCACGTTATCATATCCTAGCTTCAAGTTATCATATCCTAGCTTCAAGTTATCATGTCCTAGCTTCAAGTTGTCATATCCTAGCTTCAAGTTATCATATCCTACCTTCAAGTTATCATGTCCTAGCTTCAAGTTATCATGTCCTAGCTTCAAGTTATCACATCCTAGCTTCAAGTTATCATGTCCTAGCTTCAAGTTATCATGTCCTAGCTTCAAGTTATCATCTCCTAGCTTCAAGTTATCATATCCTAGCTTCAAGTTATCATATCCTAGCTTCAAGTTATCATATCCTAGTTTCAAGTTATCATATCCTAGCTTCAAGTTATCATATCCTAGCTTCAAGTTATCATGTCCTAGCTTCAAGTTATCATATCCTAGCTTCAAGTTATCATATCCTAGCTTCAAGTTATCATATCCTAGCTTCAAGTTATCATATCCTAGCTTCAAGTTATCATATCCTGAGCTTTCAAGTTATCATATCCTAGCTTCAAGTTATCATATCCTAGCTTCAAGTTATCATATCCTAGCTTCAAGTTATCATATCCTAGCTTCAAGTTATCATATCCTAGCTTCAAGTTATCATATCCTAGCTTCAAAGAAACCAAAGTATGTTATCTTAGTTGCTAAGTAACCAAAGGACGGTCACACCGAGCGAGAGATGTCAGGAATTATTTCTTCAGCCTCAGGGTGGACAGAAAGTGGAATGACCGGGAGACAGACGGCCTGGACAGGCTGAAGAATTAGTGGACATAACAACAACCACGAGAATCAGGGCCGCGAAAGGAGGCTCGACCCCCCCCCCAGCAATCCCTCCTGCAAACACACAATTCGGCTCGCAACCAAAGTGCCCGGGTTCAATCCCTGGTTACCCAGCATACCTGGATGTTGGCAGACTGGTGTGGGTTGCATCCTGGGGAAGGGGTTTGTCTACCTTAGATAGGACTAGGCTTTGCAATGAACTAAGATAGGATAACAATTATTATTATATCATTATTTTTATAATTATTATATTATCATTATTTTAATTATTATATTATCATTATTTTAATTATTATATCAGTTTTATCAGTTTTATTATTACTATTATTATTATTAATTTATTGACCATAAAGCGTTAAACCCATAGGAATCACCCGTTGCCTGAGAAATGGCAGGTGATTTGCTTGATCCTAGGAAGGGGGGGGATGGTATCTCCACTTCCTCGGATCAGGAGTACTAGGTGACGTGTCCCCTGCTGACAGGTGCTGCTGACGGGGAAAGACGGGAATCTATATCACGCCACCTACGACCACCTGGTGCTGGGCCAGGCACCTAGCTTCACCTTGCTGGAGGTGGGCAACTACCATGGCAACGCAGGTGAGTGGCACGTTACTATGGCAACGCAGGCGAGTGGCAGATTACCATGGCAACGCAGGTGAGTCAAATATTACCATGGCAATGCAGGAGAGTTAGATACTGCCATGGCAACGCAGGCGAGTCAGATATTACCATGGCAACATAAGTCAGATTTTACCATAAGTCAGATGAACCAGCCATCAAGGCACCTCCCATATGTATATAAGACATTTTCGCCATTGCTCCTGACAAACAAAACACTAGGCTCCCTCAGGCCAGCCTTGGCGTCATTAAAAAAAAAAAACAGCTATTATTTTGTTATAGAGTACGCAATAAATATCTGGATATATTTTTGCCTTGCATAAAATTTACAACGATATATTAAAATATAAATACGGAGCAAATACCTGACTGGAATGTTGAAATATATCGTAAATACTCGTTTGTTGATGGGAATTTATACGCTGGGGCATTGCCTAGTGTTTATTAGTAATAATAATAATAATGACACTAACAATAATGACAATAATAATAATGACAACAATAAAGATACTACTACTACTAATAATAATAATGACAATAACAACAATGATGATACTAATAATAATGACAATAATGCTGATTATACTACCACTACTTCTAATAATAATAATGACAATAATAAAAATAATTAATAATAATAATGACAATAACAACAATGATAATACTAATAATAATAATGACAATAATGCTGATTATACTACCACTACTTCTAATAATAATAATGACAATAATAAAAATAATTAATAATAATAATGACAAAATAATAATGACAATAACAATAATAATGACAATATAATAATAATAATGACACAATAATAATAATGACAACAATAATAATATTCAAACTAGACTCTCAGTTAATTTATATTTTTTTAAAGAATTTGGGACATTTTGGCGTCCCGAATTTGGGACACCGTCCAAAACCGGGACTGTCCCGGTGCACAGCTGGACGGATGGAATCCCCGGTCCAGAGAATTATAGATACAGATGGAAAGAAAAAATATATCTTTCATATGTGTGTATTACTCACGCACTCTCCCCCACACACACTCACCCACACACACACTCACCCACGCACATACTCACACACACTCACCCATGCACACACTTGCCCACACACACTCACCCACGCACACACTCACCCACGCACACACTCACCCACACACACACTAACCCACGCACATACACACACTCACCCATGCACACACTTGCCCACACACACTCACCCACGCACACTCACCCACGCACACACCCACGCACACACTCACCCACACGGGGCCAGGAGTTGAGTCTCGACCCCTGCAACCACAATTAGGTGAGTACAATTAGGTGAGTACACACACACACACACACACACACTCACCCACACTCCTGTTCTCTCACCCCACAGCCTGTTCTCTCACCCACACTCCTGTTCTCTCACCCACACTCCTGTTCTCTCACCCCACAGCCTGTTCTCTCACCCACACTCCTGTTCTCTCACCAGGTGATGCTCTTCAATACAACGTGAACATGACTTTCTCGTCGAGATATCAATCGTGGACTTCACCATTTAACCCTCTGGCGGTGAGTGGTACCTGTCTGTCTGTCTGGTGTACCTGTCTGTCTGTCTGGTGTACTGTCTGTCTGTTTGATGTACATGTCTGTCTGTCTGGTGTACTTGTCTGTCTGTCTGATGTACATGTCTGTCTGGTGTACCTGTCTGTCTGTCTGATGTACATGTCTGTCTGGTGTACCTGTCTGTCTGGTGTACCTGTCTGTCTGGTGTACCTGTCTGTTGTACCTGTTTGTCTGTTGTACCTGTCTGTAGTACTTGTCTGTTGTACTTGTCTGTTGTACTTGTCTGTCTGTCTATTGTACCCGTCTGTTGTACCTGTCTGTCTGATGTGTCTATCTGCAGAGTCTACATGTCAGTTGGCTGTTTACGTATTTTGTATGTCGTTATCATGTCTCCCCTAACCCTCCTGTCCTCCAGTGTCGTCAGGCCGATTTTTCTTAGTCTTTCTTCGTAGGACATTCTCCTTACATAAGAACATAAGAACATAAGAACATAAGAAAGGAGGAACACTGCAGCAGGCCTGTTGGCCCATACTAGGCAGGTCCTCCACAATCCGTCCCACTAACAGAATATTTGCTCAACCCAATTTTCAATGCTACCCAAGAAATAAGCTTTGACAATTCTACCCACTCATGCGCGAGTCCCACTCAAATCCAACCCCTCTCACTCATGAATTTATCCAACCTAAATTTGAAACTACCCAAGGTCCTAGCTTCAATAACCCTTCAATAACCCTCCAGAACAAGCCATGTTGCAAACCTTTGCACTTTCTCTAATTTCTTGACGTGCTTAACCAGGTGTGGGTTCGAAACTGGTGCTGCATACTCCTGGCCTATACTGGAGTATGCAGCACCAGTTTTTACCCTCCTATTTTGTTTCCGATTTACGCAAATTGTTTGCCAACAGCAAATCAATAAAAAGAATATTTGTAGAAGGATAATAAAAAAAATTATGCATAGAAAGTAATGAATAAAACTCTTCAAGACTTAGATGAATGAAGCAAAGAGAATGAGAGGGTTGACATAATGTTGCTTTCATAAGAACATAAGAACATAAGAAAGGAGGAACACTGCAGCAGGCCTGTTGGCCCATACTAGGCAGGTCCTTCACAATCCATCCCACTAACAGAATAATTGCCCAACCTAATTTTCAATTCTACCCAAGAAATAAGCTTTGAAGATTCTATTAACTCAAGTGCGAGTCCCACTCAAATCCAACCCCTCTCACTCATGAATTTATCCAACCTAAATTTGAAACTACCCAAGGTCATAGCTTCAATGACCCTACTAGGCAGACTGTTCCACTCATCAACTACCCTATTTCCAAACCAATACTTTCCTATATCCTTTCTAAATCTAAACTTATCCAATTTGAATCCATTATTGCGGGTTCTCTCTTGGAGAGATATCCTCAAGACCTTATTTATATCCCCCTTATTAATACCCATCTTCCACTTATATACCTCGATCATGTCTCCCCTCATTCTTCGTCTTACAAGTGAATGTAATTTTAGGGTCTTCAATCTTTCTTCGTAAGGAAGATTTCTAATGCTATGTATTAATTTAGTCATTCGTCGCTGAATGTTTTCTAACGAATTTATATCCATTCTGTAAAATGGAGACCAGAACTGAGTTGCATAATCTAGGTGAGGCCTTACTAATGATGTATAAAGCTGTAATTAGGAAGAAGGGTGGGAACCCTGTCATATGTGGTATTTTGCCAAGGAGAGGAGTTGGAAATGAATGGCTGTCCAGGGCAATTGGTGTCAATTGCTGGCTGGACAAATACTGTAAGGAAAATTCAGTAACATTCATTGACAACTGGGACCTCTTCTATGGCAGAAATGACATGTATGCCAGGGATGGGGTTCACTTATCCAGGTCTGGGGTGGGGGCACTGGCAACTGCAGTGGAGGGAGCTGTTAGGGCTTTAAACTAGAAATAGTTAGTGGTATGGGTTTTGGGGGGAAAACAGAGAAGTCCCAGTGTAGTAATATTATAAGTTGTAGGAGAACTAGTAATAGGCAGAATAAGTGGATAGTGGAAAGCTAGTGACACTAGATGACAAGGACAGTAATAGGTATAGTGGAAAAACAGAGATGAGCAGGAAGGGTAAAGAAAGGAGGGTCTCTAAATATATATTACACCAATAGTCGTAGTGCTAGGAATAAGATGGACGAGTTGAGATTAGTTGCAAGTACGGGTAATATTGATGTTTTGCAATAACTGAGACCTGGTTTAATATGAAAAATCGGGACTTGCCTGCCGAATGTCACATTCAGGGTTTTAAATTGTTCCAAGTAGACAGAAGTATCGGGAAAGGGGTGGGGTGGCACTCTATGTCCGTGATCATTTAAATTGTTGCATAAAAACGGGTATAAAGTCTGAATTAACACATCAGAGTCTGTCTGGATAGAATTTTCAGAGGGTGTGAAAAATTGATTTTAGGCGTGATTTACCGTCCTCCAAACTTAGATAGGGAACAAGGGAGACTACTTTGGGAGGAAATTGTTAAGGCCACAAGACACGATAACGTAGTAATTCTAGGGGACTTTAACTTTAGTCAGATTGATTGGAATTTCATGACAGAATTTAGAATCTAACGACTTTTTAGAAGTAGTTCAGGATTGCTTTTGAAGCAGTTTGTAACAGAACCTACAAGGAAATAACCTACTTGACTTGGTTCTGGCAAGCAAGAAACCCTTGTTAATAATTTAGAAATTACAGAGGAACTCGGCTCAAGCGACCACAAGTCAATTACCTTTAGCATTGAATGGATGTATGATAGTAGGGATAATTCAGTAATGGTCCCAGATTTTCGCTTAGCAGATTATAATGGACTTAGAGAACACTTATCAACTGTGGACTGGGGTGAAGAAGAGGGTATCAATATGACAGTTTTCTTAACACTATACAGGCTGCCCAAAGAACATTTATCCCGTATAAAGAAATTAGATCAAGTAGAAATGACCCAAAATGGATGAATAATAGGTCAAATATCTTTTAGGGCAGAAGAAAGAATTTATAGGCGCATAAAAGAGGTGAGGTCATCTTATAAATCAGTATACTGACATTAAGAGGGACGTTAAAAGGGAATAAGAAAATCTAAACGGGACTATGAAATTAAAGTTGCTAGGGATTCAAAAACTAACCCAAAAGTTTTCCAGGTTTATAGAACAAAAGTTAGGGATAAGATAGGTCCCTTAAAAATAACTTTGGGCATCTTACTGACAAGGAGAATGATATGTGCTCTATTTTTAATAATTATTTTCTCTCGGTTTTCACACAGGAAGACATTAATAATATCCCAGTAATTAATTTTTACAGAGGCCCAGAAGAAGATAAATTATGTAATATCACAGTCACTAGCAGAAATGATTATGAAACAGCTGGACCGACTGAAACAAAATAAATCCCGGGTCCTGATGAGCTTTTTGCAAGGGTTCTTAAGGAATGCAAATGGAACTCTGTGAACCAATATCTAACATTTTTAATTTATCTCTTCAAACAGGTGTAGTGTCTGATATGTGGAAGATGGCTAATGTAATTCCTATTTTTAAAGCAGGGGACAAGTCACTACCGTCAAACTACCGCCCAATAAGCCTGACCTCAATTGTAGGCAAATTACTAGAGTCAATTATAGCTGATATTATTAGAAGCCATCTAGATAACCATAATTTGATTAATGATACCCAGCATGGATTCACGAGGGCCGTTCCTGCCTATCTAATTTATTAACCTTCTTCAGTAAAGCTTTTGAGGCTGTTGATCACGATAAAGAATTCGATATTGTTTATTTAGACTTTAGTAAGGCTTTTGATAGAGTACCGCACCAGAGACTGTTAAAGAAAGTGGCAGCTCATGGCATTGGGGAAAAAGTGCTGTCATGGATCGAGTCATGGCTCACCAATAGGAAGCAGAAGTGTGCATAAATGGGGTTAAATCCGAATGGGGACTTGTAACAAGTGGTGTTCCACAGGGATCAGTCTTAGGCCCATTGTTATTTATAATATATATCAATGACCTTGATGAGGGAATTACTAGTGATATGAGCAAATTCGCCGACGACACGAAGATAGGTAGGATAATTGATTCAAACATAGATGTCATAGAACTTCAGGAAGATTTAGACAAACTTAATTCGTGGTCAGAAAAGTGGCAGATGCAGTTCAATGTAGATAAATGCAAGGTTCTGAAGCTCAGGAGTGTCCATAACCCAAGCACTTATAAGTTAAATAACGTAGAACTTAGCCATACAGATTGCGAGAAGGACTTGGGGGTGATGGTAAGCAGCAACCTTAAACCAAGACAGCAATGCCTAAGCGTACGTAATAAGGCAAATGATTACTGGGATTTATATCAAGTGTTAGCAACAGAAGTCCAGAGGTTATATTACAGCTTTATACATCATTAGTAAGGCCTCACCTAGATTACGCAGCTCAGTTCTGGTCTCCATATTACAGAATGGACATAAATTCGTTAGAAAACATTCAGCGTAGAATGACTAAATTAATACATAGCATTAGAAATCTTCCTTACGAAGAAAGATTGAAGACCCTAAAATTACATTCACTTGTAAGACGTAGAATGAGGGAGACATGATCGAGGTATACAAGTGGAAAATGGAGTATTAACAAAGGGGATATAAATAAGGTCTTGAGGATATCTCTCCAAGAGAGAACCCGCAATAATGGATTCAAGTTAGATAAGTTTAGATTTAGAAAGGATATAGGAAAGTATTGGTTTGGAAATAGGGTAGTTGATGAGTGGAACAGTCTGCCTAGTAGGGTTATTGAAGCTAGGACCTTGGGTAGTTTCAAATTTAGGTTGGATAAATTCATGAGTGAAGGGTTGGATTTGAGTGGGACTCGCGCATGAGTGGGTAGAATTGTCAAAGCTTATTTCTTGGGTAGCTTTGAAAATTGGGTTGAGCAAATATTCTGTTAGTGGGATGGATTGTGAAGGACCTG
>WNWK01020365.1:0-35979 GCA_009830355.1 Cherax destructor | reverse complement strand
TAAAATAATATAAAAACGAGAAAAAAGGTATATCAGCAACACTTCTGCAAGCGACAGGACTCGATGTTGCCGTCAGGTGAGCATTCATTGCCAACTTCTCAGCCTCATATATCAGTAAGTACTGATTCTAACCATTTTTTTTTATCCTGTAACACTTAGAAAAATGTGCTCTTTATTTCTATATAAAAAAAAAGATTTTTTTTTTTCAAAATATTCAGGGCACTGGCGTAGTAAACGTATATATACGTTTGGACCATTTACGGGTTAACAATTAAATCAGTATTACATACCTTTATTGAAGACTAATGCTGGCTTCTGGAAGATAGGGAGGAGTTAGTTTTTGGAAGGGGAATCCCCCTCCAAAAGGACTTCGGGTAACAAGTCCTTCTGTGGGGTTACTTCCCTCCTGTTGGGACATTTTCTTCCAAAACAGGCCTGTTTCGTCACAGTTAAACACTTGTTGGGGTTTCATATTTTCACTCTTTATGTAGTCCTGAAATTCCTGCACAAACTTTTCAGCAGAATGTTTGTCTGAACTTGCAGCCTCACCATGCCTTACAACACTGTGTATGCCACTATGCTTCTTAAATCTCTCAAATCAGCCTTTGCTGGCCCTAAATTCACTACCAGCAGCACTTGTTCCAGGAGTTTTCTTCACAAGATCTTCATGCAAATGCCTTGCCTTCTCACAAATAACAGACTCCACTACACTGTCTCCCACTATTTGTTTTTCTTTAATCCACAATAACAATAACTTTTCCATTTGTTCCATTATTGGTGACCTTTGTTTCGTAAGCACATTTACTCCTTTGGCAACATCAGCCTCCTTGATTTGTTCTTTCTTTGACAGGATGGTTGTAATTGTTGATTTGTTTTTCCCAAACATCCTGGCAAGTTCCAGCACCCGCATACCACTCTCATATTTCTCAATCACTTCTCTCTTAACCCTTTCGGGCTTTCGGCCATACTAGTATGGCTTACGCACCAGGGTTTTCGTCATACTAGTACGCCTAAATTCTAGCGCCCTCAAATCAAGTGGAAACAGGCTGGTAGGCCTAGATGTGAGAGAATGGGTCTGTGCGGTCAGTGTGCGCAGTATAAAAAAAATCCTGCACCACACCGTGTTTTTGGTTTAAAACAGCGACTTTGCAGTCTATTTTCATATAGTATTTATGCTTATATACTCGTTTTCTTAGTCTCATTTGATAGAATGGATGATATATTACAAAAATAGAGATAATTTTGACTGGTTTCACGATGACAAGTACCTTGAAACTGAGCGCAAAGTAGCGAAAATGTTCGATATTTGCCGATGTTCAAGAGTAAACAAATCACGCCATACGTCCAATACACATCAACTGGGTAGTCTAATATTCTTGCACAAGTGCGCTGATATTATTTATACCATTTTTACAATGATGCAGTTGTATACATAACAGTAAATCTTCTATTTTTTGTGAGAATAAAAATTCAAAATGGAAAGCAAAAGTAATGTAAGAGGGGCCTGGAGACGTGACTAATGAACAGATAAAATGTTATTTGAGTGCCAGGAATGTCTGTCTCGTTTATTCTGGACACTATTTTGAAATTTGTGTGAAATTGCCCAAATTGCCAATTTCTGACCATCTTATTGGGTAGTTGAAATCAGTAAATTGGCAGTTTCTTATACTCAATTGATAGAACAAATGGAATTCTAGCGAAATAGCTATAATTTTAGTAGACTGAAACATTGGAATTTGCCGAAAATAGGGCTCAAAGTGGGCGAAATCGCCGATGCGTAAATGTCATCGATACCGATAACTTCGTGAGAGCATAATTCCGTTAGTTTTCCATCAAATTTCATAATTTTGGTGGCGTTATGATCGGAAAAAGATTCTCTATCATGTCATAAGAAAAAATAATTTTTTTTTCCCCGAAAAATTTGTGACCCTGAGAACGAGTTTGGGAGAGGGCCTTGCGACCCCCAAAGGGTTAAATTCCATCATGTTTCTCAGTCTCTTTGCCCCAGGAACTTTACTAGGAACTTTTGTGGGAGCCATGGTTACTTATTTCACAGTTACACTGGCAAAAAACAATGGAAAACAAGCAAAATGTCTCGATGAATGAGCTGAAGCTTCCTTACGCACCGAGAGACACAGCCAAACTGAAGCGCAAGCAGCCCCAGCCGGCGGGTTGATGCGTCCCATACGGCCACTAACCAAAATAACGGCCGCTAACCGGGAGCTGTAAAACCGGCCGCTAACCGAGTTGGCCGCTAATCGAAGGTTCACTGTATTTAGGTATAAATACTGGTCAGAGAGCCCGTCGTAAGTCTGAGGCATCAGTAAATGAGTATGTCACTAGGTGAGGAGAGGCTGTATAATTAAAATTTACCACTCTTTACCTGTCTAGTAGTCTGTAAGCATTAGGATTAGTCTGCCCGAAATGCCCCAGCATGTTAGTGGCTTTCTTTGTTTCTAACAGCAGGTAACCTTTGCAAAGAAATAAATTTTGTCTTTGTCGTTGTAGCCACCTTCGTTTTTTATGGTCAGCTATAATAACAGTAGTCACCTTTGTTATGGTCAACAGTGATAACAGTAGCCACTTTTATTATGGTCAGCAGTGATAACAATAGCCACCTTTCTTTATTATGGTCACCTATAATAACAGTAGCCACCTTGCCTTATTCAGCACCAACCACCTGCTGTTTCTCTACATTATTGTTCGTGAAGATACTTTATTATATTAATACTGAATAAGAAGGTAATACCAACAAATGGTACATACTGTGGACAATGTAGTGACATCATTTATGGGGCAAAATATACCAGTAGAGACTATACTTGATAAAGCTCACTCGTGGGTGAAACGTTGTACTAATAAAAACTAGGGCATTAATTGTCTATTACTACCAAGATTGTTTATTACTTATCTCACAAAATATTTATTTTCTTATATGTGTATTACAATATTTAATAAGTTTTCAGAATTTAATACAGCAGCAGTTTTTTACATTTTTACATTAATTTTGGGGAATAGTGTAATAAAAGTATTGTTTGTTGCAGCTAAACCAGAATCACCTAAATGAGCTGAATCACCAAGGTGTCATTGTCATCCGCAATCCTTTCAAAGCTCTCATCTCGCACCGTCACTTGGACGTGGGCGGTCACACCGGCTATGCTCCGAAGGCACATTTCTTGGGCAGAGGTTTGTAAATATGTCTTTGTATGGTAGAGTGCCTACCCTCTGAAGGATGGATGAGGATGTTGCAGTTCTGGATGGGGGAAGTAGTGTGTGCACTCTGAAGGGTGGGATAAGGATGTAGCAGTCCTGGATTTGGGAAGTATACTGCCAGCACTATTAAGGAGGGATATGGATGTTGCAGTTCTGGATGGGGGAAGTAAAGCTCCTGCACTCTAAAGAAGGGGTGAGGATGCTGCAATTCAGGAGGCCATCTGAACTAGGATGTTAGCATTCTCCTAGCAAGACAGTGATTGAATGAGTGATGGTGAATGTGTTTCCTCTCTTTTGGGTCACCCTACCTCAGCAGGAGACAATTGGTGTGATAAAAAATAATGTATTATGTAACAACACCTGAGAGTGAATAAAAGCAGACACTCATAGACGTATCATGACAAGGAAACATTATTGTAAATTATTATATTCAAGGAGTAGTGCTAAATCTATGGGAGTGATATAGTGCCTGGGGAGCGAGAGAGAATCAGGTTTGGTCCAAGGAAGAGGAGGGTAACTCCAATTCCTTAGCTCAAGAACCCTTTCAGCATCAAGGCACTTCCCTTAACCCTTTGGGGGTCGACAGGCCTTCTCGGAAACATGTTCTCAGGGTCAAAATTTTTTTGGAAAAAAAACAATAATTTTTTCTTATGAAATAATAGAGAATCTTTTCCCAATCATAACGACACCAAAAGTATGAATTTTGAATGAAAACTTACAGAATTATGCTCTCGCGAAGTTATCGGTCTCGAAGATGTTTACGCATCAGCGATTTCGCCCACTTTGAGCCCTATTTTTGGCCAATTGCAATGTTCCAATCCACTAAAATCATAGCTATTTCGCTAGAACTCCATTTCTTCTATCGATTGAGTACAAGAAACTGCCTATTTACCAATTTCAACTACCCAAAATAGTGGTCAGAAAATGGCAATTTGGCCAAGTTTCACACAAATTTCAAATGATACCAATTTCAAAATAGGGTCCAGAATAAACAAGGCAGACATTCCTGGCACTAAAATAACATCTTCTCTGTTCAATAGTCACGTTTCCAGGCCCCTCTTACATTACTTTTGCTTTCCATTTTGAATTCTTATTCTCACAAAAAATAGAAGATTTACTGTTATGTATACAACTGCATCATTGTAAAAATGGTATAAATAATATCAGCGCACTTGTGCAAGAATATTAGACTCGCCAGTTGATGTGTATTAGACGCATGGTGTGATTTGTTTACTCTTGAACATCGGCTAAAATCGAACATTTTCGCTAATTTGAGCTCAATTTCAAGGTACTTGTCATTGTCAAACCAATCAAAATCATCTCTATTTCTGTAATATATCTTTCATTCTATCAAATGAGACCAAGAAAACGAGAATACATCAATAAATACCATACGAAAATAGACTGCAAAGTCGCTGTTTTAAACAAAAAAACCGGTTGGAGTTTTTTTTTTTCTCATTATTCAGTGTGTGCTGCAGGATTTTTTTATACTGCTGCACACTGACCACACAGACCCATTCTTTCATATGTAGGCCTACCAGCCATTTCCCGCTTAATTTGAGGCCGCTAGAATTTACTAGTGCGGCACCGACACCTGCTCGTAAAACGTACTAGTACGGCACCGACCCCGAAAGGGTTAAGGATGACTACCTGGTAATGTGAAATATCAGGGAATGAAGGTTTTTATTTCACTTATTTTTTTTTTCAACACATTGGCCATATCCCACTGAGGATATGGCCAGTTTTTCTTTTTAAATTTAGTAATTTATACAGGAGAAGGGGTTACTAGCCCCTTGCCCTATTTCGCTTAATATTAATTAAAATTAAGGTATATTTGTTGCAGTTTTTACAAATTTAATTTGGTAAAATATTTGTGCTAAGAAACTCAAAACAACTATAAATTCTTTATCTTCATGTTCTTAGTTAATTAATGAAGTAAGTAGAGTTGCTGAACTCTTCAGTTTCTATTCCAGAGATGGTAAATTATCTTGAAAATTATCTGAAACAAAGTATTGACCATCCTATTTGCATACCAAACTAACTCACTCAGTCTCTTACTTAAAGTATACATGCTTAATCAGTTCAGGTGCTGATTCTTCTGATGGCAATTTTGTTTCAACTATTTTGCTTACCACACATCTACTTCTATCTTTAGCTTTAAATATTGTCCATTGCACTTGAAACCAGATACTCTGTGCTATATTACTCTGTCTTTCAATTAGCTAAATTTGGCTTTCAATGATCAGTAAACACACTGAGAGCAATACCCATAATGTTCATTCAGTTCTGTGTGCCAGAGAGAGAATTCATTTTACAAGAGCAGAAGTTGTTGGGAAACTAAATGGCAAGGTGAGATAAGACTTGAATGAAGTAATAATGGTGATAAAGCATTCTCCCTTCAGTGGAGATGCCTTGATCCAGTGAATTGGAGCTACCCTCCACTTTATTACATCAAACCTGATTGCATCCTGTTTCCAATTCCTTGGGTGCCGTATGACCACTGTGGGTTTTATGCTGCCCCATATGTTGCAAAGCAGTCTGACAGAATGCTTTAAAACAACATCCATGTTAATGACAATGGACAGAGTAAACACTCCTGTGAACAGTGGTGAATAATTGTGTGAGCCCCAGGGCAAGCAGCTTGTGTGAGCCCCAGGGCAAGCAGCGTGTGTGAGCCCCAGGGCAAGCAGCGTGTGTGAGCCCCAGGGCAAGCAGTGTGTGTGAGCCTCAGGGCTAGCAGTGTGTGTGAGCCTCAGGGCAAGCAGCATGTGTGAGCCCAGGGCTAGCAGTGTGTGTGAGCCCCAGGGCAAGCAGCATGTTTGAGCCCAGGGTTAGCAGTGTGTGTGAGCCCCAGGGCTAGCAGTGTGTGAGCCCCAGGGCAAGCAGTGTGTGAGAGCTCTAGGGTAATCAGATAGTGTGAGCTCTAGGGCAAGCAGCTAGTGTGAGCCCCAGGGCAAGCAGCAAGTGTGAGCCCCAGGACAAGCAGCTACTGTGAGCTCCAGGGCAAGCAGCTTGTGAGCCCCAGGGTAAGCAACTTGTGTGAGCCCCAGGGCAAGCAGGAGTGTGAGCCCCAGCACAAGCAGCTAGGGCCGGGCGTGTGAGCTCCAGGGCAAGCAGCTTGTGAGCCCCAGGGTAAGCAACTTGTGTGAGCCCCAGGGCAAGCAGGTAGTGTGAGCCCCAGCACAAGCAGCTACTGTGAGCCCCAGGGCAAGCAGCTACTGTGAACCCCAGGGTAAGCAGCTTGTGTGAGCCCAAGGGTAAGCAGCTTGTGTGAGCCCAAGGGCAAGCAGCTTGTGTGAGCCCCAGCACAAGCAGCTTGTGTGAGCCCCAGGGCAAACTGCTTGTGTGAGCCCCAGCACAAGCAGCTTGTGTGAGCCCCAGGGCAAACTGCTTGTGTGAGCCCATGGTACTAAAACTTCATGGTCACATCACATACTAGAGGGCCCTGCTTATACAGCAGGTTAGGTTCTGGGCTACTGCTGTAAAGTGAGTCTTTTTTTCACTTTCATATGCACATAAAAGCCTGGTAACATGTTTTCACTATCATATATTAAGTGAACAATAGAGCTAAGCCTAAAAACTGCATATGCAGTACACACATTACTCACCTTAAAATATTTTCATCCTTAACTTAGTGAGTTGTGAATATATTTATTGAAGGAAGTCTGAACAAATGAATAGGTATATAATTGAAACCTCTGCATTAGCAAAATGCCATAAAGTGAAGTGCTGTAAAATGGGACCTGCCTGTATGTGAACCGACTTCGTATTCCCCTACAGATATGTCTCTTGTGTTCTACCCCTTCACTTAACACTTTCTATATTATCGTATCTCTCTTCACTATGTTAACTTATATAAATATTGTTGTGAATTCCAAGGAACTTATGTACCAATTTTTCAACAGGTTGGGCAGAATTTGTGACACTGAAGACTGGACTTTGGAAGGACTTTTATGTTGATTGGTTAACTTTGAGTGAACCTGTGAACATACATGTAACTTATTATGAACACTTGAAAACAAATCCTGTAGGGGAGATGGAGAAGATACTGCATTATTTAAAACTCCCCATAGACAATAAAAGGCTTCAGTGTGTGGCCTCAAACACTGATGGGTTATTTAAAAGAAAGCCTTCTAAAAATGTGCCATTAGACTTTAATCCATTTACCAGAGAACTAAAAGATATTGTTTATAATGCTATAAGTGAAGTGGATTCTGCACTTATAAAAACAGGAAAAAAAGGTCTTCCACTGGACAAGTATGAGTTATATGACCCATGGGAAGCAAAGGTTGTAAAACAACTTCAGACAGCAAAACAAAATTAAGGAAACCAAGAAATGGTAATTTTCAACCATTTATTGAATTCTTATGAAGAAGACTTTTCAAAATATAACTCGAAAATACACCAATATATATTTTTTCAGTGAGATTTAATTGATGCTCATACAGTGGTACCTCGAGTTACGATGGTCCCCAAAATCGCCTTTTTATGTAAGTTTATTTTTTTAAATGCTTTTGTAGGTATATTTTTGGGGGTGTAAAAGGACTAGTCTATTTTACATTATTCCTTATGGGGATAAATTCGTTTGGTAATGGCACTTGAACAGCATTCTCGAACGAAAAAATATCGTAACTTGAGGTACCACTGTATTTAGAAGCAAGTTTTATTTTTATATAAAATAAAAAAACTGTTCAGTATTGATTCCATTTTGATTTTTTAAATCCAATCACTCAGAGGTATAAGGTGATGAGTTTTTTATGTTATATTTGAAGTTATAGTACCTAGAAAAATAATAAATTTTCCTGCCGTATATAGTAAGCTCTTGAGTAACAGGAGGGCTACGTTCCTGATAATCAGTGTTAGATTAAAATTACATTGTGTGAAGTGAAGAACTTATAGGAGAAATGGGGTTACATTCCAGGCACCTCCAAATTCATCAAACTTTTTTATTTCTTTATTTTTTTAATATTTTAACATTTGCAAATTATCTTGGTTTTTCTTGCACTCTAGTTTTCGTTGCTTGTTGACATGGAACTGTGTAGAGAGGGTTTATGTGACTACCGGACAGAGGTGGATGACTGGTTTTTGAGTTGATGTGCATGCAGAGTTGATGGCTGTATTGGAGTGTTCAAATAGTTTGTAATGCATTTTTTATCTGTTTTACCCTGAAGTACTTCATGCAGCTGACAATAAAGCATTATCAACTGCTCCAGGCCCAGCTTCAGAGCAGTGCTTACAGTCATGTCAGAGTCCTTATTTTTGGAACTTAACCAGTAACATAAAAGTGCTCACATAACTCCTGCCATGTTAACTGTTTATCTTAAAATTTCTTCCTCATCCCCAGTCATCCATGCTGCCTTCTTAGTCTGCTAGATAACAGTCAAACAGGTTTTGCATTCACCTTGATTCTCCACTTGATAAATTAGCTAAGGCTGGCACTTCAAATTACTTGCCGCATTTGTGCAGAGAAGCAAGCTGAAGCTACTTTAGCCGACATGTAACCAAGTGCAAATTTTTCTTGCTTATTAATTTAAGTTCTTGATGGCAAACACTTCCAACATAGTCCTGTCATCAACATTAGACACTTGATTCTGACTATAACCATTCTCAGAAATCATGTTAGTAAAGTCAGCAGGGTATTTTTGCATGGTTATGTGATCAACAGATGCACTCTTACCACTCAACTTTGTGTTTTGAAACCAGATTCACTTTTTAAAGCTTTCAAATTGTCCATCACTATCCTCAGACTGAACCTAATTACCCCCAATCCCCCCTCCCCTGTCCCATCCTCCCCATCCGTTCTTTCCCATTCCTCCTCCTCTCCCCATTCCTCCCCTCTCCCTTTCCTGTTTTAAGCCTTTGGGGTCCTCCCCTCAGGCATTCTAATTCCTAGGTTGGGGAAAGAGTATCGTTGTCCATCCCATTCCGTTGAGGTCCTTGGTGGTGATGTAGTTTGCTGTGGAATATGGATCATCTGGCAATGTCCCAATCCCTCTCCAGTCTCCTGGGGGGTGGCTCCAACAGGCAGCCTCCTTCTGGAGGCTGCCTGTCGGATTCCGAGAGGTGGTGGCTGGTAACTGACCATCCTCTCTTTTGTCCTCTGAGGTGGCTTGGTATATGTGAGGTTGCTATCCTGGATTGCTGGTTTACTGGCATGAAGAGTAGGGTATGGCATGGGTTTCATGCTACATCTGCATTACTGGCTGCACTGAGGTCCTCTTGGGTGTGGAGGATTTACGACCCTTTCATTCCTCCTAGGAGCTATAACTCCATGTTCTTCCCCCCCTTCCTTTTTTTTTAAACAAGAAAAAAGTGACCTAGCCATGGAGTTCCAGAGCCATGAAACTGCTCCTCCAGGGCCCCTTTCTGCTGCAGCATGCTCTTGCTACCCTACCTCATTATCGGACCATTCTTCGGGTCTTTCTAAAGCCCCAGTACCTTCTGCCGATAACATTTTGTCACCCGCTCCTGGTACTGAGGTTCCGCCTAACTCCTTTGATACATCTGACCTCCACACATCTTTGACCATGTTTCCAGCTTCTCCCTCTATGGTGCAACAATTTTCAGATCACCCACCCATCTCAGGTCGGACCAGCACCAGTCCCACACCTAAATGACCACAACCATTAACTGATGATACTGCTTCGATTACCTCTCACTCTTCCCAGAAAAAAAACAGCATGACACACACTTCCTTTACACACTATGTTTCAAGGTATGCAATGGACTAAGTTTTTCACTCTGCAACTGACATTTCCCACTGACCGTCTTTCTGATCATAGTATCAGCAAGGCACAGGGGTGCCTTACTGATACTCTTAAGAGTGGTGCACGCATCGTCACAGTATGAAATGCTGGCCAGGCTCACAATCTTTCCTTTCTTACCTTCATAGATGATATTCCTGTCACAATTCGAAAACACATTTCTCTCAATTCTTGTAGGGATACCATAGTTCTACCTCATACCATTGTTCAGCGTGATTTCTGGGTATGTGATGCCTACATTTTGGAGCAACTTAGAGTTCCAAGACCTCCCAATTCTCAAAGTGGACAATTATGTACTACCTGCCCATGGGCGGAGACACTTCCCCTGCAAAGTTGTTCGCTTAACTTTTGACTGCCAAGAACTTCCATCCTCAGTTTATATTGCGGGACACCGTCTGCAAGTCCAAGAGTTGATCCCTACACCACAACAGTGTAGAAATTGCTGGTGCTTTGGCCACCCAGCGAAATATTGCAGATCCATTGCAGAATGCCCAGTCTGTGGTGCTAGTGACCATACCAATATGTCCTGCAGTGTACCTCCCTCTTGCGTGAATTGTAATGAGGCTCCCTGTCTTATTCTCACCGTTGCCAAATTTACTTGAGGGAGCGAGAAATTTGTTGTCTAGAAGAGAAAGAAGGTTTCACGTACACCATGGCAGTCTCTCATCTCCACCTCCAAGGGAGACTTCCACAATTTTCTTATTCTTAAGTTACTATGAGGCTTCCAACCTCGGTGGTACCTACTTCCACAATCTCCTCTGTGGTCACAACTTCCACAGTCACCTCTGTATCTAACTCTTTTGCAGTCTTGGACTCCAAGGTCCCTACCTCGTCGCCTCATACTGTCCTTGAATCTGCATCTTCTTGCTTTCTTGTTTCTATTTCTACAAGACCTCCCACAAGGGAGTGAAGGGAAGGTGTAGACCTTCCCTTCGCCTCTCTACTTTGCCAAAGTCTAAAACATCCCTAAAGTTCAAATCTCCCTCAAGTCCCCCTCAAAGCCGTCAACATGACTCATGAAATAGTAATGACACGATTGCAAACAAACCATACCGTGAGTCATGTTGACGGCTTTGAGGGGGACTTGAGCTAGAGTTAGTCATGGCCATGCTAGCGGGAGATTCGTCTGTAAAAACTTGCATTTGTGGACACAGTGGTGCCTATGCTAACCTTCCTATGGTGTAGAAATATACCTAGTTGGATGAATCTTATTGAAGCTAGCTGGTCCAGTGGCTTACGCGACGGTCTGGAGTTTGTAGACTCTGTGACCGTGGGTTCGAACCCCACCCGTGGTATGGTCTGTTTGCAATCGTGTCATTACGATTTTGTGAGACATGTTAACTCTAACCTTTCATTCCCCCTGTCCCCTTCTTTGGTAACTTTCATCGTCTCCGATCTTTACTCACCCTCCCCCTTCTATCTCTGATGTCATACTACCTGCAACTGCTTTGTCCTCTGAAACACTTGAAGCTGTTTCTGAATATATTGAGGAGACAAAAACCAGTGATGGACACTGATCCACTTCCCATCACTCCTCCTCACTCTTCTAAACCATCTACACAACTCTTTTTCTTCGCAGCATTCCAATCCTTCGCTGCTGACTCATTTTCCGCTACCTTCACATGTAGACTTTACTAACCCCTCCTAGTCCATAGACACCTACTGCTTCATATTACCAGTATACTTCTCTTCGCAAATCATGACTTGCGAAGAGAAATATTTGAGGCATCAGGGGTAATCGTGGTGAGCTTCAAATGTTTCTCTCCCAGTTTTTTCCTGTTTGTATCTGTTTACAAGAACCTGAATTATGCTCCGCTGTTATCCATCCCGTCTCGGGCTATGATTTATTGCATTCATCAGATCCTTTTTCTGATGGAACATTTAATGAAAGTGCTCTTCTTGTATGCACCAGTATACCATACCATCAGATCTTTGTTCATACTTCACTGCATTACACTGCAGCACGCATCTACTTGAACAAATGTTATAGTCTGTTCTTTGTATCTCTCTCCTTAATTATTATCTATTTCAGATGTTGCATTTCTGGTTTCTTCCTTACCGTCACTGCGCTGTATGACCCTTGTGGTTTAGCGCTTCTTTTGATTATAATAATAATAATAATCCTTACCATCACCTCTTCTCTTATTAGGTGATTTTAATGCTCATCATTTCCTCTAGGGTATCTCACTGTGACTCATGGCGATCAGTTAGAGGCTCTTCTCACTTCTCTTCCTCTCCATGTTTTAAATACGGGTACTCCCACCCATTTTGACCCTCGCACTCAATCTCTCTCTCTCTTGCATTGATCTTTCAGTTAGCTCCTCATCAACTGCACTTGACTTTACCTGGTCTGTGCTCCCCGATTTACATGACAGCAATAATTTTTCTATCCTCTTTACTTCCCATTCGTATTCTCGCCCTCCTTGAAGCCCACATTGGCAGTTTGAATGAACGAATTGGGACCTGTACTCATGTCAAACTGGTTTTAGTGAGGAACCTTTTTGTCTTCTACTGGTCAGTTGTTACACCTATTTTTGACCTCAGTTTTAACCACAGGTTCACATTCAATCTCTTAAACCTCAAGTAGACATTCTCAAAAATGCGTGCCTTGGTGGTCTCCTGCTTGTGCTTGTACAGTACGTTTGAAACATGCTGCATGGGGCTGATATCGTTACAATAGGACCACAGAGTGACTCCTTGATTTTAAGCAGGTGAGAGCAGTTGCCCGATGTGTCATCCGTGAAGCTAAATGCACTTGTTGGTGCGATTATATTTCTACAGTTACTTCGTTTTCCTCTATGAGTGCAATTTGAAAAAAGTACAGAAATTGAGTGGCAAGTCCTCCCCAGACCTGGCTCTCAGTTTACACTTCTAGAACTAGAGTCAGCACTTTCCCCTTGTCAATCATCGGCAGCTGGGCCTGATGGCATTCATATTTGTATGCTTCAGCATTTACATCCATCAGCCTTTGCAGTCCTTTTATGTCTTTTTAGTCTTATTTGATCGCAAGGAGTTCTTCCCCAACTGTTTAAATCTGCCATTTTTCTGCCTTTTTGTAAACCAGGTACTTCGGGACATGATACCTCACACTATCGTCCCATTGCTCTTACCAGTGCAGTATGCAAGGTGATGGAACATCTGGTAATTAGACATTTGATGTAGTATTTAGAAATAGAAACACACAATAATCTCTCCCCTAGTCAATATGGTTTTCCAAAGGGCTACTCTACTGTTGACCCCTTACTCCACTTAGATACGTATGTCCATAATGTCTGTGCGAGTAGCCACTCGGTTATTGCAGTCTTTTTTTATCTTGAAAAGGCATATGACACTGCTTGGAGATAGTATAACATCTTGGCTCAAGCTCACTGCTTAGGCCTCCTTGACAGTCTGCCATTTTTCCTTAAAAACTTCTTATGAGAGACTTTGTCCAAGCTGAGGGTGTCCCTCAGGGATGTGTCCTTAGCACTCCTCTTTTCCTCCATGCTATAAATGATCTGACATCTGTTCTCCCATCTAATATCTGGTCATCACTATGTTGAGGACTTCACTATAGCTTGTGCAGGTGCTGACTGTCGCTTAGTAACAGCCTCTCTCCAGAATGCTGTCAACTGTGTTTCCCATTGATCCACTATTCATGGGTTTAGATTTTCTAGTGCAAAAAACACACCAAATTACTTTCACCAGAAGTTCTGTCATTCCTGATACTCCATTGTACCTGTATGGATCACGAATCTCTGAATGTGATACGGTCAGATTTCTCGGCCTTCTGTTTGATCTCCAGTTGTCTTGGAAACCTCACATTACCTCCCTGAAAGCAACTTGCCATAGTCGGCTGAACCTCCTTAAAACACTCGCTAATCTTTCATTGGGCATAATCGTTGAACTCTCCTTCAACTGCATTCAACTTGAGTATGGTGACCAGATATATTCAGCGACCTCTCCTGCAACGCTTTTTAAACTTGTTCCCTTCCATCATCAGGGATTACGTATGTCTAACTGCTTTTTGCTCCTCACCTGTTGAGAGCCTATATCCAGAGGCGAATGTTCCATCCTTGAATGATCACCATGATACTCATTGCCTCCACTGTTTTGTCCATTCCTGTGACCTTCAGACGTTAATAGGGGTCCATTATTTGTTCGCCGCCCCTGTTTACTCCATCCCTTTTCTGTTTGTCTTCACTCACTCTTGTCTTCTCTTCAGATGCCCCCTTTACACAGTTTGTGTCTGTTTTTTCCCACTGCCATGCACGAAACCTCAAATACCTACAGTTGCTTCTTGCTCTCTTTTTCTTAACCACTTCTGGTCTCATTCTCTTAACCACTTCTGGTCTCATTCTCATACTGTCGCAGTGTACACTGATGGTTCTAAATCCTCTGACGGTGTCAGGTTTGCAGCAGTGTTTCCAGACAGCATAGTGCGAGGTCATTCATTAGACTCGGCTAGCATTTTTACAGCTGAATTGTATGCAATTCTCATTGCAATTATCCATACTGCATCTATGCTTATCTCGACATTCATAGTAGTCTCAGACTCTTTTAGTGCTTTGCAAGCTATTAAAAAATATGATTCACCTCACCCCCTAGTTCTTTGTATACAACTTCAGTTGTAAAAACAATGAAGTAATTTTCTGTTGGGTCCTTGGTCATGTTGATGTTTAGGGCAATGAGCAGGTGGACTCTGCAGTGCAGTCAGCAGTACATGACCTCCCAGTTTCATATAGAGGTTTTCCATTCTCAAACGTTTTTTTCTGTAATCAATAACCACCTTCGTCACTGTTGGCAACAACATTGGTCCGATATGACTCATAACTAGTTACATTCTATCAAACCAAGTTTAGGTTTCTGGCCTTGTCATCAATGCTGAGGTTGGGAGACCATGCTCTCCCGTCTTCACATTGGACACACCTGTCTTAGTCATGGGTATCTCATGGAGAGGCGCCCTGTTCCACTGTGAGAATTGTCTTGTTCCAATTTCATTTTGCTATATTCTATTGGACTGTCTTGTCTTTCAACGAGCATGCAGAATTTTCCTCCGACGTCGTCACCACTCTAACACCATTACTTTATCACCCTTCCTTGCTGACAGCCCCACCTTTAACTTTTTGACAGCAACCTATTTATTACATAAACTTTGATAATACTGCCTTTAGCACTCTTCACAGCCCTTTGTAACACTACCTCTGTTATCCTCTCCAACCTTGCTATACTATGATCCTGCGACATCCCCTGCCCTGCAGCACTATATGACCCTAGTGGGTTTAGTGCTTCTTTTTTATTATAATAATAATAATCATCACTAAACCTACAGTTGTGAAGGCTTTCCTTCCTTCCCCACACAGTTTATAATAAAATAAAGCTTTGTGCCTTATTATCTGAACATTGTTTTTTCATCAGTCCATACATTCAGTAACTTTTTTGTTTTCTTTAGCTGCACTCATCTCTTTGTTATTCCTTTTAGCAGGTTAATCTACACTGTTCATTTCTCAAGCTCTTATTTTCTTATCATTGTCTTTAATTGTGCAAATGGTCAAGTCTCTCAGACCCAAAAAAAGTTGGTGGTCTCCATCACATGTTTACCACCTCACCAAAACTTCCACTTTCCCATACTATCAGAGCTTCATGCTTATTCTTTTTGGCACCTCCACCATCATTATGGTTATGGTTAATATCCAGAGATGAGATGAGGTAATGAAAAGTTCCAAAATATTATGATAAACACAGAATGAGTACTTCATGTGATGTTTCCAGAAAGCAACTGTAGGCAGCTTGGGTGGCAGTGTGGGAAGAGTAGAGGTTGTTGTTCTCCAAGCACTTGATCCTTAATTCCCAGAGTTGGAGGTAGGGAAAAATTCTATGTTGCTAACTACTAACATTGTGTACATTACTTGATACGCTTTCTTTCATGCTTTGTGCAAAATATTAAGCATTTTAGCGTACTTTTCTTTTGTTGGTAAAAAGCTCTTGATCCAATGGATTGAAGCTGCCTTTCCTTTGATTAAATCTGATTACCTCCTATTCCCCAGGTGTTGCTATGATTTTTTTGGCTACAATTTTTTCAGTAGTGTTAATGCAAGATCATGCAATCTGATTTGAAGTTATTCAAGGGTTTACTGTATATCATGATTTTGTGGCAAAGATGAAATATTGTCATAGATAATTGTGGACCAAGTTTTAATAACAAACATTAGGTGTATAGTGCAGTCTTCCATATTCTGAAATGTATATTTTTGTAAATATTAATTTAATATTTTATACTCTCATCTATGTTTAATACAAATGTGTTAACTGGGCTTCTCATCTGGATTGAATATGCTTATTGTTTTGATTGCTTATCCATTAAGAGAGTGTTGTTCACATTTTATTGAAATTTTTAGTTATACACATGTCCCATTATCAGTGTGTAGCAGATGAATTCATAGTCTGCAAATAAATTTATAACTGAATAATTTATGAATAAATTAATTGATAAAACGATTAAAAATTAATTATGAGCTAGCTGGCATTGATGATCATTTTCAAAGTTGTGATAGCGTAGGGTGGTGGAAGACATGGACCATGAAGTGCCTCTTATCTATAACAAACGTGGACACTGTGCACATGGAAAAGTGGTGGGCTATAGTCCACATTCCTATAACTACTGGTCAAATGTCACCTAATGTCATCTCATTTCATTGTAAGTAATACATTTCCTTATAATATTTTAGGCATAGGTTTTCAAAACTTATTCACACTTTCATTCATGTTCATCATAAGACTCCAGGGCAGAGGTTATTGCTCTCAAGATGTAATTAGCTTTCATGTCATTTATTCCAGTGATTGACCCCCACGGGTTTAATACTTTTCATGATAAAAGTAATAATTCAGGTAAGGTACTGCTGTTATTTCACATTCCTCATAGAGGGATTCGCTCTGAGAATATACGTGGCTTCCCAAGCTAAGTTTTGTGTTGTGTTTAATGAGCAGATTGTGTTGTCTTTCTTTGGCCATATAAAAACAGTTCTGTAATTGCAGTTTGACTTTAGTGTTTTCCAATTTTCTAAAGACAACCAAAAATGCTTTAAACTTACCCTTTTCCATTGAAATTTTGTAGTATACTTCAAAATACACACATGCTTATGCATACATTTTGAAATGTATGCACATTTAATTAAACCCATTATGTTTGTGTGCAAACTTGTGAATAAACTTTTATTTTTATACTAAAGGAATATACAGTGCTTATCATTAAAGTATGCCAACACCTCCCTCTCAAACCATAACTACAAAATAGGTTGTCCCTTGTGTTTTAAGACATCCTTCATCAGGAAGTGATTAACTCATTCTTCAGGATTTCATGGGGTAAATTTCCCTACTACTCATGGATGGCAACCTTTGGCTGTAGGAGTAGACTAATATCCTATTCCTGGTAAATCTCTTATCACAACCTAGAGGTTTTCAATGGGATTCAGGTCTGGGAAATTTCCTGGCCAGTCATTGAAGGAGGTACCTCAGTCACAAAGCCATTGAACAACAGATTTTGCAGTGTGGCAGGGGGCAGTCTTGCATAAAACTGCACTACAGTGTGTGAAAGATTCAAGCAAATGATCACAGAGCATTTCTAGGAAATGTTTTCCTAGGCATCCCTGGACATGCTTTTGATGTGGGTATGTCATCAACACCATCCTCAAGGAACCAATGCACCCAGGGCCTTGCTGAAGTATTGCCCATATTGATGGCTTCTTCTATTTCCTTGGTTTGGTGGCCTGCCTTGTGTAGTCTAATGATCTGTGCAATTGTCTCTTGTGTCAGCAACTTACTCCTGCCCATGTTAATTCATCTGTAGCCAAAAAACCTGAAAAACTCGGCACTCAAGACCACATGACGGAGGGAGACCATGGACACAAATCCGTCCATCACACAAGCCTAGAAGGCACTTGGGATGCACCCAGTAGCCTCAGCATAACTGGCAGGCCAGTGTAACTTTTTGTCTTGCCAAAACACCTAACCGGGTAGGGTAATACTTTCTACATTAACCCTTTCAGGGTTCGTTCCATAGATCTACGGCTTTGAAGCCAGGGTCCAAACCGTAGAGCTACGCCATGAGCTCAGCTCACTCAGTTAACCTGTGAGCGGTAAATTTGGGCCTAGATATGAGAGAATACATCTGTGTGGTAAGTGTGCACCACATAAAACAAATCCTGCAGCATGCAGTGCATGAGAGAAAAAACTGCGACTGTAATTTTGGATTTAAACAGCAACTTTGCAGTTTTTTTTTTCGTATGTTTTTACAGTTGTATTCTCGATTTCTTGGTCTCATTTCATAGAATAAAATATATATTACGGAAATAGAGATGATTTTGATTTGTTTTAGTACTGAAGATGGCTTGAAACTGAGCTCAAAGTACAGTGGACCCCCGAGTTTCGTAAAAACTTCACTCCTGAAGTCTGCTCAAGCACCATTACCGAACGAATTTACTCCCTTAAGGAAAAATGTCACGTAGGTTAGTCTATTTCAGACCCCCAAAAATACACTTCCACAAGCTCTTACAATATTATACTTACATAATTGTACGATTTCCGGGGTTTACGAAACTCGGGGGTCCACTGTAGTGGAAATGTTCAATTTTTGCCGATGTTCAAGAGTAAACAAATGTCGTCATGAGTCTAATATGCGTCAGCTGGTGGGTCTAATATACATTCACGAATGTGCTGATATTATTTATACAATTATTACACCATTGCATAACAGTAAATCTTCTATTTTTTGGTGTGAATAAAAAATAAAAATGGAATTCATTTGTAAAGACTGAAAATGTTAGTTTAGTGCCAGGAATGCCTGCATTGTTTATTCTGGATCTTATTTTGAAATTGGAATATTTTGAACCTTGTGTTAAATTGGCCAAATTACCAATTTCCGTTCACTTTATTGGGTATTGAAACAGTTGACTTGGCGATTTCTTGTGCTCAATCGATAAAATAGAAGTAATACTAGCGAAATAGCTAAGAATTTGGTCGACTGGAATAATGTAATTGGCCTAAAATGGGAGTCAATGTCAGCAAAATCGCCGATGCATAAATATTGCTGATGCATCAAAATTCGCGAGAGTGTAATTTCGTCAAATTTCCATCAAATTTCGTACTTTTTGCTTTATTACCTTCAGAAAAAGAAGAAATAAGAAATAATTTTTTTTTTTTTAAATTCTTGGACCCTGGCTGTCACACTGAGATTTGGCCTCTGGACCCTGAAAGGGTTAAGGTATGTTTAGTGCCTCTGCCTGACATATTTTAGAGACAAGCACTGTACATCAGGATTTAAGGTTAATCAGCCCTAATGGATCCAATGAAACGGTGTAAGGTTAGTGATATACATAGATTCTGATATAAATTTTATTTTCAAATGAGTATTGTAATCTATCAATATTGTATCCTAATGGGATTAGTTCAGAGTGAAGCTTGTGAATATTGAATTCGTGGATGCTGAACTTTTATAAGAAAAGGGACATACATTTCATACCATTGGAGAGGAGGGCAGACAATGTAAGGATATCAAGGTGTTGAAGAAGGCATCTGGAATGAAGTTGCTGTGCTCTTGTCAGGGAAACCTGTTAATCCTTGCAGAGTTTGTCTGGCACACAAGCCATTCATCAAAACATATTGGTCATCTAGATTTTGTTGTGTGCCTTTCAGTGGACTAGAGGGTTTGAGAAATATTAATACAGTGGACCCTCGGTTTTCATTGAAAATTCTTTCCAGAATGCTGTTCAAGTGCCGTTACCGAACGAATTTGTTCCCATAAGTATAAATGTAAGTTAGATTAGTCATTTCAGACCCCCAAAAATGCACTTACAAAAGCTCTTACAAAAATACACTTACATAATTGTTCGAGTTTGGAGGTGAACGAAAACCGAGGGTTCACTGTTCAAAGATTTGACGTATACATGTGGTAGTATTACCTGGAGTTTACTTAGAGAGAGTTCTGGGGGACAACGCCCCCGTGGCCCGGTCTGTGACCAGGCCTCATGGTGGATCAGGGCCTGATCAACCAGGCTGTTTCTGCTGGCCGCACTCAGTCCAACGTATGAACCACAGCCTGGCTGGTCAGGTACCGACTTTAGGTGCCTGTCCAGTGCCTGTTTGAAGACAGCCAGGGGTCTATTGGTAATCCCCCTTATGTATGCTGGGAGGCAGTTGAACAGTCTTGGGCCCCTGACACTTATTGTGTTGTCTCTTAACGTGCTAATGGCACCCCTGCTTTTCATTGGGGGTGATGTTGCATCGTCTGCCGATGTTGCATCGTCTGCTTTCATAGGGAGTGATTTTCGTGTGGAAGTTTGGTACTAATCCCTCTAGGATTTTCCAAGAGTATATAATAATGTATTTCTCCCGCCTGCATTCTAGTGAGTACAGGTTTAGGAACTTCAAGCGTTCCCAGTAATTGAGGTGGTTTATCGCAGTTATGCGTGCTGTGAAGGTTCTCTGCACATTTTCTAGGTGAGCAATTTCACCTGCCTTGAAAGGTGCAGTTAGTGTGCAGCAGTATTCCAGCCTAGATAGAATAAGCGACCTGAAAAGCGTCAACATGGGCTCGGCATCCCTGGTTTTGAAGGTTCTCATTATCCATCCTGTCATTTTTCTAGCAGATGCAATTGATACAGTGTTATGGTCCTTGAAGGTGAGATCCTCTTACATGATCATTCCCAGGTCTTTGACATTAGTTTTTCGCTCTATTGTGTGGTTGGAATTTGTTTTATACTCCGATGAAATTTTAATTTCCTCATGTTTTCCATATCGGAGTACAGTGGACCCCCGGTCATCGGCTGTTCCTGATATTGGCCAACTCAGTGATAGGCTGGTTTTTCAGCTTTCGGTGATCGGCCGTTATTTTGGTGATCAGCCATGTGGGACTTGTCAACCCGCCGGCGATGCCACTTCCTCACACTCAGTCTGTGTCTCTCTTTTGTTGAGTAAGGAATACTCTGCTTGTTCATCCATTAATTTTGGTGCTTGTTTATTGATTGTGAGTGTGAAATAAGCCACCATGGGGCCAAAAAAGTTCAGAGTACCAGCCCTTTGGTAAAGGGCTGAGAGGGAAGAATGTGCCTTCTTAAGTGATTCTGCGATATGTACGATACTAAAGCAGCAGGAGTCGATAAGTAAGTAAGTTTATTCAGGTATACACAAATACATTTACATAGATTATCATACATAGCAGCATATGTGTAGAGAACCTAGGATAACCCAAAAAGTCAGACAGAGTGCCTTATTTCCATTGGCTATAGCGCCAGCCAGCGATAAAGTGTAGCATTAACAGTGTAGCAAGTAAGTTAAGCGATTAAGTGATAAAAAAAATGACGACACAAAACTTGTTGTATGAGGTATATAGGGCTACTGACAACACCGCCGCCTCTGCTGCTGCCTTCACTTCCACTATGTAAGGCTTATCTTTCAGTGGCCCTTATACACAGTACCACTCGTGACATTCGTAATGACATGTTTTATTCATTCTAGAGTATAAGTCATGTTTCTATGTTATTTATATTGTTTATTATGTCATATTAGATGAATTGTGATAGATAAATAAGCCATAGTGTTGATATTAGTGTCATATTGAAAGACTATCTTGTTCTATCTCCAAACAAACTCCTGCCACCACTAGCCACATATGTAATGACATTTTATACATTCTAGAGTATAAGTCATGTTTCTATGTTATTTATATTGTTTATGTCATATTAGATGAATTGTGATAGATAAATAAGCCGTATAGAGTTGATATTAGCATCATATTGAAGGAGTATTTTGTTATCTCCAAACAATACTCTCTTTCTGCCGTTAATGAAGGTATGTATGTAATAGTGATTTAAATGTTCATTTATCCATTTCTTTAGTCATTTTATTTAGTTCTCATTGTTTTGTGTATGTAAAACTATAGTTAATCTTAAAAAAAATATTTGTTGTTGATATTTTTGTCTGGAACGGATTAATTGTATTTACATTAATTCTTATGGGAAATATTATTTCGGTCATCGGCCATTTCCGTCTTAGGCCAATGGCCATTTCTGGAACGGATTACGGCCAATGACCGGGGGTCCACTGTAATTGAAATTTCTCATCATTGAACTTCATATTGTTTTCTGCAGGCCATTTAAAGATTTGGTTGATGTCTGCTTGGATTCTTGCAGTGTCTTCAATAGTGGACACTGTCATGCAGATTCGGGTGTCATCTGCAAAGGAAGGTAGTACAGTACTGCAACATTCTTTGTAAATGAAGTAAATAAGCCTGCTTCATTTATTTTAATGTTTAATTTGTTTCCAACAGATATGGTGGATCAGGGTATATTGTTGAATTATTGCTATTATGAGACCTCTGGTCCGGCAGAGCCTAGTAATCAAAGGTGCTGTAAAATCGGTGTTGTACCTGTGTAATTGATCTGCATTTGCTCTGTTGGATATAGAATTCATCCCAGTGTTCTTTTGGTGGTCCTGAGTCTATTCCATCAACAAAGGTTCCAGCATTTTCATCAGTGATTTTGTTTGTTTTAGTCATCTTTATTGCTAATGATGTCAAGTGGTAGGCAAGATTTTGCTGCTTCATTGGTTCAAGTTGTTAATCCTGTACACTCCCACTGATAGCAGCTCCTTATTGCTATCTAGATATTCTCTTTTGTGTTAGTTTCTTGTAAAAGAGAAATATTAGGATAATTTGAACATTTGGAGGGCCAGAATTAAATTATGTCAATGTGTGGTGTGAATACTAGTTGTGACCCTCCACGAGTTTACAGTAAAAACTTCACTCCTGAAGTCTGCTCAAGTGCCATTACCGAACGAATTTACTCCCTTAAGGAAAAATTTCATGTAGGTTAGTCTATTTCAGACCCCCAAAAATACACTTCCACAAGAACTTACAAAATTATACTTACATAATTGCACGATTTCCGGGGTATTCGTTAACCGAGGGTCCACTGTATAATGCAGAGAATTCGGAGTTTGGAAATTAAGAGGAGGTGCGGGATTACCAAAACTATTATCCAGAGAGCTGAGGAGGGGTTGTTGAAGTGGTTCGGACATGTAGAGAGAATGGAACGAGACAGAATGACTTCGAGTGTATAAATCTGTAGTGGAGGGAAGGCGGGGTAGGGGTCGGCCTAGGAAAGGTTGGAGGGAGGGGGTAAAGGAGGTTTTGTGTGCGAGGGGCTTGGACTTCCAGCAAGCATGTGTGAGCGTATTTGATAGGAGTGAATGGAGACAAATGGTTTTTAATACTTGACGTGCTGTTGGAGTGTGAGCAAAGTAACATTTATGAAGGGATTCAGGGAAACCGGCAGGCCGGACTTGAGTCCTGGAGATGGGAAGTACAGTGTCTGCACTCTGAAGGAGGGGTGTTAATGTTGCAGTTTTATAACTGTAGTGTAAAGCACCCCTCTGGCAAGACAGTGATGGAGTGAATGATGATGAAAGTTTTTCTTTTTCGGGCAACCCTGCCTTGGTGGGAATCTGCCGATGTGTTAATAAAAATAAAATTATATGTCTGCTGTGAGGGCTAACCCTTATTGGTTTAGTGCTTAATTTGATTATAAAAAAATAAGATTGGGGGCTAGCATATGCTAGGGGCAGATCAGTTAGCTCATGAATCATGAGAAACAGGGTACATGCACAAAAAAAAAAAAAATCTATGGGAAGGTTATTTCAGAGATATAGAACTTGTGGATACTGGGAGATTACAACTTTCTGTTAACTGCTGCTGGATAATCAGATGGTGCTACTATGCTGTTCTATAAGCATGCATCACTACATTTCATTGTTCAAATGTTGTGATAATTATGTCGGGCAACTGCTGAAAAAAAACACTAACTGAAAATAGTGACAGCATTTATTATACAAATACTTTAAGAAACATAGGCAGCTACACTAGAATATCTGTTTTTTATACAATGTTGAAATGTACCTATATAACTATATATTTGTGCTAAGAAATAAATATGAACTGTCAACAAGCAGACAGTTTTAGGAATATATACAGTTAACTTGATTTCAAGAGTTTAAAAAGAAAATAAAGGGTTACCTATATTGCACTTTACAGTCAACTAAAGCAGTGTTTGCTTTTATGCAAATATATAAAAATAGTGAAACTAAAAAAGCTGGATGTAATCTATTGTGTAAAGTGTTGGTTAGTTCCTATCTGTAATGTGTACATATAGATTATATAGAGCACTGGATGTATATGATGTGTCAACTACAAACCATACTTAATTTTCCTGTAATTATGATGTTGCATTTATTATATGTCAAATGTTATCTTTATGAAGTGTTATGACCCTTGTGGGTTTAGTGCTTAGTTTTGATTGTAATAATAATATGAAGTGTTATAGGCACATGTATGTATGGGTGTGCATAAATTTATTACTGTATACCATGAAATAAAGATTATGTAATTGGTCAGGACTAATTGATATCTTTATACAGTATTCAGAATTTTGGTGATTGTGATAAAGTACTTACTGTGTCTTAATATTTAGCATTCCTAATACATTACAGTAATACTTTATCTTATCTAAATTCTCCCACATCTTTAATTTAAATGTTGATAAGCCTATTTTAGGTACAGTAGGGCCCCACTTATACTGCATGTTAGGTTCCAGGCTACTGCCGGAAAGCAGAATGCCATTTTTTTTCACTTATAAATGCCAGATAACAAGTTTACACTAACATATATTATGTTAGCAATAGAACTAGGCATTAAAAACAATAAAAAGTAAAATACACATTAGTACACCCATTACTTACCTTAAAATATTTGTAGTCTTAATGTAGGGTGAGAGGTGAGTTTTATTTGTAGGAAGTCAGGTTTGGGCTGTATGGTAGCCAGTCAAGTCAGGTCAGCCCACCCCACCCCACCCCACCCACACGTAATATACTACGACATTTAATTAAATCTCCCCAGAGCGATAAAATACATATATAGTGGACCCCCGACTTTCGGTCACCTCGGAAATCGTACAATTATGTAAGTATAATATTGTAAGTGCTTTTGTAAGTGTTTTCCCTCTGCCCGGCTACCACACCTCAATAGTATATAAACAACATGTTTATATGCTATGTAACTTGTTTGTTGTATAATTTTGAAGAAAATATCATAGATGGATTAATGAAAATGTCTATATAAAATAAGACATTTAATGTACCCAAGAGTGATTATTATTACATAATAGAGAGATGTGCTCACGGAGAATGTAAACAAACCGGGTGGCGCGCGCTGTATTTGAAAGACCGCTCGCTGTATAGAAAGTTTTGGTCATAATTTGAAATCGCCGTATTAGCAGAACGCCGTAAAGCGGGGCCCTACTGTATAGCCACTGTCTGCCCCCATCCTCCATCTTTCCTGAACATTTACTCAGGCTACAGGCCAGGACTTCTACAGGGATTAAAGAATTTTAGAAAAATCATGTAGAAAATCTTAACAATTTCAAAGCATTACAAGAGGATTAAGATACATTGGACATATGCAGTGACAAATGAATGATGTTAAATTATCCCAGTTGATCTTTGCTGATGACACAGTTCTTTTAGGGGATTCTGAAGGCTGGTGGATGAATTTGTGAGGGTATGGAAAAGGAAATTAAAAATGAACATTGAAAAGAGCAAGGTGAAGAAAACAAGAAGTCTAGATATTTGGAGGTGGATCTATGAAATACAAGGTGGGTGGTGGGTTGAGATATCTGTGGAAAAATTACTATTATTATTATGGGGAGCACTAAACCCATAGGATTATACAACACATGTGGGAGGGGGGGGGAATGGAAGGTATTCAGGCTCAATTCAGAGAACCAGAGCACAGATCCAATTCCCTAGATCAGGGCTACTCAACTATGAGCAAAGATCCACTTGGACAAGTACCAATGTATGCAAAGGTCCAGATATATTTTTTACACACAATCATGAAAAGCAACAAATCCAAGTATAGGGCAGTGTACTCCACATAAATTAGGAACAACTAGAATGAGGAAAATTTTAACTAATTTGATTAAACATTGATGTGAAGAATTTGATCACAACACGATTCAATACTAAATATCCCACCAACATACTTGTTCATAAAAGAGGTGGGCACAGCAAATTAAAATCAGACTTGCTAAAAAGAAAATGAGAAAACCCGAAATCATACCTTGCACACATGCAAATGCACAACCTTTCCCAAAATTCAAAGTTGCACCAGGGTCGCCAGACTTCCCAGCCCATATGCGGGAAAACTCTTTTTTCCAAAATGGCAAAATAGTCAACTTCATTGCACAAGTGATAATTACCATTATGTATTACTGAATGGAATAAAATATCACTAGCTATTTAGCTATGCTAGAATACTGTATTCCATTCAGATAGAATAATGTATTAATCCCGCTCTTGTGTACCACCTGATCCTGAATGTGATAACAGCTGTTATTTAACTAAGCTTTCTCCTAAAGCCTGCGGTCTAACTAGAACACTCAGAAGATCCGGATTCAGACCACAGGCCACCAATTGAGTAGCCCTGCCCTAGATCAAGAGCCCCTCACCAGCATCAAGGAACCTCCCTTGAGGGGATCTGTGGAAAAAGAAAATGTATCTATAGAGGCAAAAAAGGGAATGTAGCAGAGTATAGTGATACCAACACTCTTATATAGGTGTAAGGCATGAGTTCTGAATGCTGCAGCAAAGGAGGCTAGAGGCACGGAGATTTCATGTTTGAGAGCAATTTGGTGTAAATATGCAGAGAATTTGGATTGTGGTAATAAATTAAAAGGCAAAGTGAGGTGACCAAGGGTATAATTCAGAGCTGAGGAGGGGTTGTTGAGGTAGTTTGAGTATTTAGAGAAAATGGATGGGGATAGGTGATGAAGAGGGTGTATAAATCTGAGGTGGAAGATAGAGGAAAAGGGGTCATCCTGGGAATGGTTGGAGGAAGGGGTTACAAGAGGCTTTGAGTTTTAGGGGTTTGAGCATCCAGCAGGTTTGTGTGAATGTGTTACATAGTGAATGGAGACAAGTGGTTTTTTATTGGACATGCTGTTGGAGTGTAAGCAAGGTAACTTTTATGAAGGGATTTAGGGAACCTGATTAACCAGACTTGAGTCTGGAATTGACCAGTATAGTACCTGTACTCTGAAGGAGGGATGATAATACTGCAGTTCATACAGTTATTCAAGCTGTGATGTTGGTATATTTTTGGCAATGATGGTGAAAGTGTTTCTTCTTTCTGGGGGATTCTACCTTAGTGCGGCAGCCAATGCATTATAAAAAAAAAAATCAGGGAAATATGTTAGCTGGACTTGTCTTGGAGATGGGAAAGGCGGTGCCTGCACTCTGAAGAAGGGGTGGGGATATTGCGGTTGGAAATGGTGATAGTGAATGTATTTTCTTCTTTGGGTCACCTTGCCCTGGCAGGAGAAGATTGATGAGATTAAAAAAAAAAAAAAAAAAAAAGTCACCCAGAGATAAGGAAAAGTAAAAAATGGGTTCCCCTAATGTTAAAGAACATTAAATGGTTTATTTTTTTTATTTTTTATTAACACATCGGCCGACTCCCACCAAGGCAGGGTGGCCCGAAAAAGAAAAACTTTCATCATCATTCACTCCATCACTGTCTTGCCAGAGGGGTGCTTTACACTACAGTTATAAAACTGCAACATTAACACCCCTCCTTCAGAGTGCACTGTACTTCCCATCTCCAGGACTCAAGTCCGACCTGCCGGTTTCCCTGAATCCCTTCATAAATGTTACTTTGCTCACACTCCAACAACATGTCAAGTATTAAAAACCATTTGTCTCCATTCACTTCTATCAAATACGCTCACACATGCTTGCTGGAAGTCCAAGCCCCTCGCACACAAAACCTCCTTTACCCCCTCCTTCCAACCTTTCCTAGGCCAACCCCTACCCCGCCTTCCCTCCACTACAGATTTATACACTCTCGAAGTCATTCTGTCTCGTTCCATTCTCTCTACATGTCCGAACCACCTCAACAACCCCTCCTCAGCTCTCTGGATAATAGTTTTGGTAATCCCGCACCTCCTCCTAATTTCCAAACTCCGAATTCTCTGCATTATATTCACACCACACATTGACCTCAGACATGACATCTCCACTGCCTCCAGCCTTCTCCTCGTTGCAACATTCATTACCCATGCTTCACACCCATATAAGAGTGTTGGTATAACTATACTCTCATACATTCCCCTCTTTACTTCCATGGACAAAGTTCTTTGTCTCCACAGACTCTGAAGTGCTCCACTCACCCTTTACCCTCATCAATTCTATGATTCACCTCATCCTTCATAGGCAAGGAGTTAATAGAGATTTAAATGTTCATTTATCCATTTTATTAATGCTTTATATTTATTTCTCATTGTTTTCTGTATGTAAAACTATAGTTATTCTTCAAAAAATGTATTTTTTTGTTAATATTATTGGATGTCTGGAACGGATTAATTGTACTTACATTATTTCTTATTGGAAATATTACTTCGGTTTCCGTACATTTCAGATTTAGACCAACCTTCTGGAACGGATTAAGTACGAAATCTGGGGTTCCACTCTATAGAAATCTCTTACAGTTTTAATTTTCTGTTTCTGCATTATAGCAAAGTTTCCCAAACTACTAGGACTATCTGCAAAATTATAAAAAAAAAGGTAGGAATGTTACTTATCAACCACTCTAGTCATGTTGTCAGGTGTGAAGTGGACCCTCTTAACTCCTTGCCTAAAACACCATAAGGCATACCACCCATCTAAATTCTGATAGCTGAGATATCTTTCCTTGATAAATGGGCTTACCATTCTGCATGTGTCACAATAGCAGCTACCCCTGAGAGGCCCTGCTGTAACTTGTATGCCAAGTGTAAGAGTCCTGAGTTAGACAATACATGATGGTATTAGAGTTTGTAATCTATATACTATTCTACATTACTGTATTAACAATTTAATACAGTGGACCCTCGAGTTTCATGATTAATCCGTTCCAGAGAGTCTGCCGAAGGTCAAAATTCATGAATGGCGAAACCATTTTCCCCATAAGAAATACTGTAATGTAAATCCAATTAATCCGTTTCAGACACCCAAAAGTATTAACAAAAATAATTTTTTTTAGAGATTAAATATAGATTTACATACAGAAAACAATGACAAATAAATATAAAGCACTAATAAAATGGATAAATGAATATTTAACACCACACTTACCTTTATTGAAGACCTGTTGGTGTATGGAACACGAGTAGGAGGGGAGAGGGAGGCGAGTTTATTATGCTTCAATATAATACTAATACATGTATATCATCTCTATGGCTTATTTATCTATCACAATTCATCTAATATGACATATTAAACAATATTAATAACATAGAAACATGACATACTCTAGAATGAATAAAATACAGTGGACCCCCGGAGTTCGTCATTAATTCGTTCCAGAATGCTGCTCAAGTGCCATTACCGAACGAATTTGTTCCCATAAGGAATAATGTAAATTAGATTAGTCCTTTTAGACCCCCAAAAATACACTTACAAAAGCACTTACATAATTGTTCGAGTTTGGAGCAGTACAAACTCCGGGGATCCACTGTCATTATGTATGTGAGGAGTAAGTGGTGGTGGTGTTATTGTTGGGTTTATAAGGGCCACTGAGAGAAGCTGTACATATTAGTGGTAGTGGAGGCAGCAGCAGAAGCCACCATCACTATTCACACTGAAACAATGTACGTAATTTATAAATAAGAAATATTTACACTTTAATTTATAAATAAGAAATATTTACACTTTAATTTATAAATAAGAAATATTTACACTTTAATTTATAAATAAGAAATATTTACACTTTATAAATAAGAAATATTTACACTTACCTTGGAGGAGATGTTAGTTTAATTAGTTTGATGGAGGAGATGCTGGCAGAGGTTTAGGGTGGTGGAAGATAGCAGGGCGGCATATGTTCAATGGCCCTATATTCCTCCAACACTGTTAACCCTTTGACTGTCGCAACCCCTAATCATGAGTGGTCTCCTGTTGTCGCAAAATATTCAGAAAAAAAAAATAATTTTTTCTTATCAAAATGTTAAGATTATTTTTCTGATTGTTTTTATCCTAAAAAAAAAATTTTTGCGATCAGTACTTACCGAGATATGGAGGCATAAAGTTGGCAGAAAATGAGGCGTAAGTCATGCCGCTCACTCAGTAAACTTTTGTTTACTTCCATTCGTAGATTTCTTGTTTTTTTCACTATTTTTTTACGTAACTTATGTGGCCTGTGAGACCAAAGTAAGGTGCAATGTACATATATACACTCGTTGAATGCAACACAATAACCGCACAAACATTATTATCATTATATTGTTTACAAAACTTGTTTACACAAACCAACAATACAAAAAATTTTTTTATTACTATTCTATAATATATATACAAATGTACAGTCACTGGACATGTTCATTGAAGTTCTGCAGCTTGTGGAACTCTTTGAAACATGGTTCTATGTACAGTGGTGTTTTACATTTTTGTGGGTGTTTTTTTGTATATGGACAGACAAAACACCTCTTCTGAGCAGTTTTCTTCAAAGTAGTAGCAGGCAGTTGTGTTAGGTAGTTATCCTAGGTTGATGGTCGTCTGGGTCATCATTCCTTCCTTTATACCTTCCTTCCTACCTACCTACCTACCTTCCTTCCTTCCTTCCTTCCTACCTACCTACCTTCCTTTCTTACTACCTTTCATCTCGTCCTTCCCTCTGGTTTCTATATATACACACATAGTCACTGGACACGTGCCTAGAACTGCTATTAGCTTCTGGAAGCTGGTTGGTGTGTCTGGGTCATCAAATTCAAATTCAAATTCTTTATTTCTGGTAATATACAAGGTGGGGTGTACTTATAATTATGCATTTTATGAAGTAGATATTACAAGATGGCCAATAATATGCCTAGGTATGCCTAGGCTTTTCAGGCAGTCTTATGATAGGTCTTACTCTGTAGTGACACAATGATTATACAGATAGTAAGGTGAGGTAATTGTAGTGATTAACTAGGTTTACAAAATTGAGGTACTGGAATTTAAACATTTAAGAAATTAACAATTAGTTTATATATTAATGGTAAAGGTGATGTATTGGCATATTACAGTTTCTATATTGGAGTGTTTAGGCAAACTTATGACTAGCTTAAGAATTATGAAGCAACAGTTGTATTAGAATTTTGGTAAGTTCTGTGCAAATTAAGGGGAATCACAGATATCAATAAGTGTATTTTGCTGTGGATATGTGCAAGAGAAAGTAGTTTTCATGTGGTTAGCTATCGGTTGGGTGCGTAAGTGAGATAAGATGTTTTTTAACGGTGCTTTTGAAAATGGAGGTTGTGTCTGCAGTTCTAGAGTTTTCAGGCAGGGAGTTCCAGATTTTAGGCCCTTTTATGCGCATTGAATTTTTGTATAGATTTAGTCGGACACGGGGAATGTCAAAGAGATGTTTATGTCTGGTATTATGTCTATGGGTCCTGTCGCAACTGTCAAGAAAGTGTTTTAGCTCAGGGTTAAAGTTGGAATTAATGGTTCTATAAATGTAGATAGCAGAGTAGTAAGTATGGATGTTCTGAACAGTGAGTAGGTTTAGGTCTTTGAAGAGTGGGGGGGGTGTTGCCTAGCGTTGGATTGCGTGATAATTCTTACTGCGGCTTTCTGTTGGGTTATTATTGGCTTTAGGTGGGTAATTGGCTGAGGTAGGGATAGATGAGTGAGTAGTATAGTGTGAGTAGGGCTGATTGTGGAACATAATACCGTATCTTAGAGAGGATCCCCACAGTTTTGGACACTTTCTTTGTTATGTGTTGGATATGGGTGCTGAATTTCAGGCTGCTGTCAAGGTGGAGGCCCAGGAACTTGCCCTCATTATGTTTAGCAATAGGTGTAGTGTTGATATTAATGTTTAATTGTGGATCATCTGCTCTGTTGCCAAACATAATATAGAAGGTCTTATCAGTGTTGAGTGTAAGTTTATTGGCTGTCATCCATGTTGATATTTTAATTAATTGGCGTTAACAATTGTATTAAGCGTGGCAAGGTTTGTGTGGGAGATGGCATAAGTTGTGTCGCAGCAAGAGTTTTGGTTTCAGGTGTTGTGATACATTAGGAAGATCATTGATGTATAAGAGGAAGAGCAGGGGACCAAGGACACTTCCCTGCGGTACTCCGGTGTCTAGTGGTAGTGTCGTGGAGGATGTGTCTTTAATAGTGACATACTGATACCTATTAGTGAGGTAGGATTTGAAGTATGCTAGTGCATGACCTCTTATTCCATAGTGGTCAAGTTTGTGGAGTAGGATGCCGTGGTTTTTCTGTGTCGAAAGCTTTCCTTAGGTCAATAAAAAGTCCTAATGGATATTCCTTATTTTGAAAGTGCTGTGTAAAGTAGGTCTATTTTTACTATTGCATCGTTAGTGCTTTTATTTTTCCTGAAGCCAAATTGGCAGGGGTTGAGTATGCTTTGTGTCGTTATAAACGAGTATAATCTCTTGTGTACAAGTTTCTCGAAGATTTTGGATAGCAATGGTAGATTTGATATAGGCCTATAGTTGTTTACGTCTGTGGGGTCACCACCTTTTTGTATTGGTGTAACCCTTGCTGTTTTGAGTAGTGTTGGGAAAGTGCTAGTTTTAAGATTTGTTAAAAAGAAGGGAAAAGGGGTATAAAAGGACTGGCGGTCGTTTGTATATTAAGGGTGGAATTTGGGGGGCAGATGCCCTGATTTATTTTTAAGTGACTTGATTATCTTTCCCCTCCTTCCTTCCTTCCTACATTCCTTCCTTTCTTCCTTCCTTCTGGTTTCTATATAACGCATATAAAATCACTGGACCTTCATAGACATGATATTAGCTTCTGGAAGCTGTTGTTTCTCGGGGTCTTTCCCTTCCTCATTCCTTCTTACCTTCCTTCCTCCCTTTCCCCTTCCTGCCTTTTTCTTCCTGCCTTTTTTCCACCTACCTTCCACATTCCTTCCTTCCTACATTCCTACCTACCTCCCTTTCCCTTTCCCTTTTTTTCCCCTTTGGTTTCTATATCTACAAAAAAGGGGCACTGGACCTTCATAGAACTGATATTAGCTTGGGGAACTGGTTGTTGTGAGTGGGGAACTTATAAATATGCTGAGTCAGGGGGGGGGTGCTGTCAAAATGACATATTATCCATTACTCACCCCCCCTCCCTCAACCCAGGGGGCCCATCTCTTTTTTTCCCCACCCTTTCCCCACCTACTTATTTACCTACTTACTTACCTACTTGCCCCCTTTTCTTCCCAAAACCCCTTACACATTTTCTTAGCTACCTATTTCTTACCTATTTTTTTTCATAGAACTGCTATTGCTTCTGGAAGCTGGTTGTTTTGAGGTGGACTTATAAATATGCTGAGTCAACAGCTGCTGTCAAAATGACATATTATACCATCACTCACTGCCTGAAAACCCCCAAAGGGTCCCATGCTCTTTTTCCCCCACAGTCCTTCCTACCTATTTACTTCTTTTTTTTTTTCCCATTCTTTTTCTTTTTCCCCCTTGGTATCCTGGGCATTGCTTTCGGTCACATACCCCCCAAAACCATGAAATTCATCTTCACTGAACTTCCATCTGTGTTTGAGCTATCTCTTGGGAAGAAAGAGTCCCAGATTGCCAGTCAGATTTTTTTCCTAGGCATGTGAACAAGGATTTGAAATGGTTTCCCCAAAATGCACCACTGGCTCCCGATTTTTTATATTGAATGACCACACAGACCCATTTTCTCACATTGGGCCTAACGTTCCCCCCTTGATTTGGGGCCCGCTAGAATTTATGCGTATTACCGTCGAAACATTGGCTTAAACGATAAAACGCCCAAACAGAAAAGGGGTTTAATGCTAACTTTATTGCTGGCGGGCCCTATAGCCTTTATCGACTTCGCTGTTTTAGATTACAATCGAGAATCACTGAAGAAGGAACATTCTCCTTCTCTCTTCCTCCTCCACTTTGGTCTTTGCTACGATTTTTTTCTTGAATTCTATCGTGTTTCTCACCTTCTTTACCAAAGGAGCTTTTTTTGGGCCCATGGTGGCTTATTTAGCAGTTGGAAGACAAAAAACAATGGATTACAGTGGCCCCCAAGTTTTTATTTTATTTGTTCTAAAAGGCTGTTCGAGTCCCTTTAAACGAATTTTCCCATAAGGAAAATGTAAATTAGATTAGTCCATTTCAGACCCCCAACATACTTAAAAAAACTTCGTACAAAAAACCTTACATAATTTTCAGTTTGGGGCAGTACAAAACTTGGGGTCCCCTTATTATGAAATGTATCGTATGAACTTGTGGGGTGATGGTCACTCCCCCAATGCCACACTGACTCCGAAGTTTTGTGGGGGCCTTGTGACGCCCGGCAGCTCCCGGCCGCACGGAGGAGTTCCGTACCACCGCCGAATCGCGAGGCAAATCACGAAATGCAAAATATTTTCATGAAAAAATTCCCCAAATCGAATTTCATGAACGCAAGGCTCAAAACTCGGGGTCCACTGTAATCACTAACCATCAGCCATCACACATTTTAATTAACATCAACTTAAAAAATTTTTTAAACTGCATATATAAAACTGCACTAAAAAAATCACTGAATTTATATCATCATATCCACAAATGGGGATTATTAATGTTAATGGGGAAATGCTAAACATATTAACCTTTCAGGGCTGTCCCACTGTATCAAGGCATTGACGCCTGTGTTTGGGCCTGTAGTAAAAAGCCAAAGCCAGCTCGCTCAGATAATTGCTGTGAGCGGAAATTTGGGCCAGATATAGAGAATGGGTCATGTGGTAAGTGTACCATATAAAAATCCCACAGCACACAGTGCTAAAAGAAAAAAAATTACTGTTTTTGGTTTAAAACAATTTGTTGATTTTTATAGGTATTTATGGTTGTATTCTCTTTTCTTTGTCTCATTTAATAGAATGGAAGATAGATATTTCAGAAATAGAGATGATTGGTTTCAGGAGTGAAAGTACAGTGGTCCCGTTTCATATTTTTCCGGGAAAGCTGTTTAATGGCATTACCAAACGAATTTATCCCCTAAGGAATAATGTAAAATAGACTAGTCCTTTTCAAAAAAATTTTACTTAAAAGCATTTAAAAAAAAAAACTTACATAAAAGGCATTTTGGGGACCCCTAACTGAGGTACCACTGTATCTTGAAATTGAGCTCAAATTGCGGGAAATGTTATTTTGCCGATACTTCAGAGTACAAAAAATGTCACTTGTCCAATATCATCAACTGGCCAAATACGCATTTAGGAATGCACTGACATTATTTATTCAATTATTACAATAATGCAGTAGTCTGCATAACAGTAAATCTTTTACCAGTCAAAGGAACAGAAGGAATACTAGCTGAGTTTGGATGATAACAATGGAATTTGGGCCCAAAAAGGAGGGGTGGGCAAAATTGCCCAAAGCATAAAAAATCGCAAACGCTATTTTGTGAGATCATAATTCCGTAAGTTTTCCATCAAATTTCCTTTTGGTTTCATTACCTTCAGAAAAAAATTCTCTTATCATTTTACGTGATATTTTTTTTTTTAAAAATTTTTGACCCTGAGAGCAGGGTCTTCCCCGAAAGTGCTAAAGTATACAGGCATGGGGGGAAGGGAAAATGATCAGGTTTGATCCAAAGGGAAAGTATTCCAACCCTTGGAAAAAAAAGCAATTCACCAGCATACAAACATACAGCGGAAAGTGTTCTCACTTTAAAACAGTAGATTATTTAGCACGGTACTTACGTTCCCGAAAACGTCGTGTTAGATAATTAAAAGAACTTATGGGAAAAAAAAAGTTACGTTTCCTTGGAGTTCCCAAAAGCCAAACAAGTTTTTTTTGACCAACAGATCTTACAAAAAAAAAAGGAATAAATTGTAGTTCATTATCGTGATGATTATGTTGTTTTTACTGCTTAAGACTACAAATGTAACAGAAATAATAGATTTACCAAATTGTGGGTGCTG